>CABEEJ010000005.1:108067-387238 GCA_901482245.1 Timema douglasi | reverse complement strand
TCTTTCTGACAAGTTAACTCAATATTATCTTTCAACTCATTTCCCAATTTAACTTCTTAGTTTGCGTCACTCCTTTTTTTGTTGATCTATTTTTATCAATTCTGAATAGAGTTGTTTTGCCAAACTGTAATTGTCTGTTGATAAACTTTTATAAAAATATATCATTTAGGCCAAATATTAAAGTAGATTGGTATTAATTAACAACTGTCATAGTTTCACTTTTATTATTATTATTATTATTATTATTATTATTATTATTATTAGCACCGCGTCTTACTGCCTGTTCGGGTTATACGCACTTACGTAATGTGAAATGGTAGGGTGATTGTGAGATGAAATGGAGGACCTACAGTTTAACGTGGAATCCGAACCACGGTGGAGGCCTGACATTCTTCACATTCACAATATGTCTTGTCAGAGGTGAAGGAAGGGTTTGGTAATCAGATAAATCTTTGCCGGGACCGAGGATTGAACCCCGGCCGCCAGCATTATTTCACTTTTAAAAGTACTTTTATATAAATAAATATATTTCCCACACAACATCTTACTAAACCTCTGAACCATATTTATTTTATCTACATTAATGTGGTAGGGATAAAGAAGGAAGACTTAAGATGAAATGTATCCACATTTTTATGAAGTAGGCGGGGGAAACTATGTAGGAAAACAAATCCTCAATATCCAGGGCTCAAACTTGACCTCCTTCTTACATTTAACCCACATGCCCACCAGTGTGGGTAATATATGTTTCTTTAAGGTCAACAAACATCTCAAACTTTAAATTGTGTTCAATTAGGTTTCTAGTCAGTATGTTCACTTTGAATTCTTTGAGTCATTCTTGGTCTTAGCACTCTTTCTGGCTCACATTCTTCTTCACAACTCATTTTACTCCGAGCTCAATGCTAATTAATTGAATATAATTCTTATTTGAAACTTTTATCAAACAGTTTAAAATATCCTTTATTTTTCAGCGTGTACACTCAGTTTACAGTGAAAGTTTACAGAGCTATCTTGATGGGCTCCACTATGGTCCTATCATATAAGCTGTGCCATAATGGAAACAAGTAAGGTACCTTTCAAAGTAAATAGCGTTTACTTAAATAATTGATTATTCCTACTACAATTTGATTACTAAGCTCACATTTTTTTTCGCAACACATCTTACTGCCTGTTTAGCAAGTTTACACTCATACACATGTGATGTGAATTCTACAGTTTGAAATGCTTTGGTCTGGCATTTTGTGTTCTGGCAACTCCTGCGGCCCAGCACGTTTTGAATCTGTCTCCATTAGTTAGAGTGGCGGCTACCAGGACAATGCTGTTAACTGTGCAAAGGTGTCAAAATTGTTTACATCTGCAGCTGAGTGTTTTGGTAATACATTCTTGTTTTCACTCATATTTTGTCTGTATCTTAGCCCTAATGTATATCTAGACTTAAGAGTTGTAAGGAGAGTAAATTGATCCATGAATTGTCAGAGTATTTTAAGCGTGTTAAAGTAAACACAGAGATGATTGAAGTAGAAAAACCTAGAGGCTTAGCGTAAGGGTTTATTTAGGAGACATTTCTGTGGTCTGATACATATCATTTCCCGAGGCAACCCGACCAAAGAGTTTTAACCACTTTAGGGAACACATTAAATGAATATATTTTAAAGTAATCACCTTCATAGAAACAGTGATTGAATATGATTAAAAAAAACACCTTTCTTTTGATACATTTTTTTAAATGCTATTAAACCAAAATCAGTATAAAATACAACAATTAAATGTAAGGTTTAACTTTATTAATGTATGTACATTTGCCCATCGTGATACTTGGGGTTCTGGAGACTATTTCCCATAAAATATGCACAGCTCATGAAACTAAATAGAATCGTTTACAATAAGTTGCATAGGCATGGAATATGTATTTACAAATGTATTTAAAAAAAACAACTAAATCAAGTGGAAATAAATACTGTCAATTAAAAACTGTCTAAAATACTTAACACATTTCTGTGCTTACTTAAATTTCTTTTGATGATCAGCTTGTTTATTCATACCTTCGTGTTCAGTATGCATGTGCACTTGCGTGTGTTTGCAAAAATAATCTTCATTCCTAAGTAGGAGAGCGCAGACTATTTATATGTTAGTACTAAAATCATATATAAAATTAAATAAGCTATCTTTCTTCTATAAGTATAAAGAAAAATTATTACTCTCAGAACAACTTAAAAGTGAATGAAATAATAACTATACTATGATCCAAATATAAAAATCAATCATAAATAATTAACAAATACAATATATATTTTATTTTTCAGATTATTTTTCATCATGGAACATTTATAAAAGGGATTTATTTACAAAACCACCAACAGGAGTTCCTCAGAGATCAACAAATGCTGAGACCTCTTCTAATGATTTACAACTCAAAGAGCACTTCTTTAACTCCATCGGGGAAAGCCGAGAGCAAAACATATCTTCTTCTCTATCTAGCATATTCCAATCTCAAAGACGCGGGAAACAAGTGGTGGAAGCAGAATTGAAGTACAAGTGTTTGACTTGCGACAAGAAGTACAAATACAGCAGTAACCTGTCTCGCCATGTTCGCCAAGAGTGTGGTCAGCAACCCAGGTTCACGTGCCCGTATTGCTCCCATAAATCACATTTTAAATCAAATATTGAAGACCATATAAAGCGTAAACATGAAGTTTACCCTTAACAATACAGCAACACATCTTGTGCCGGTGTCTGTTATTGTAATGTTATTTGTTGGAATTTTCTTTGTGATATTTTAAATGTCAGAGGTTTTTTACTGACAAAGTGCGAGACATAAAATTGCATATTGAGTTGAAAATGTTTTGATACAAAATGTACACACCGTTTGAAAAAAAAAATAGTTCCATTAAACACATGTATCGAAAAACAAACAAATTAATGACTCCATCTCCACCCAGCTAATAAAATAATGTGTCTGGCAATGAAAAAAATAATAGATTTAAAACATCAATTGATAGTTATTATTTGTTTGAAACTAAATGCATACTACAGTTGAATGAAAACAATTATAAAAGTTATCTTACTAAATACTTCTCCCACTTTGTATTTAGATTAACTTAAGAGTGCATTAACTAAACCATTGTTAAATTTAATAATCCACTAAATGAGGCTAGTTATCTCTTTCTTAATTTTTTAAAATCTTATTTTATTATTTTGTACTTACTAACAGATATTTAAATAAATGCTACAGAGCTCCACACAGAATTTCTCACTTTATTGTTTAAAAATGGAGATATTTCTCATAACTCGTAATATTTGTAAATGAAATAATATAAACTAGCAAACTTGAGCATAAATTGCACTATAATTATGTAAAACTTTTTGATTCCCGGTTTTAAATTTTATAATTTTATTTTTAAAGAATTAACATCTTCATTTGTATATTTAGACCAATAAGAATATTAATATTGGGTCCGCGAGGATCAACACCTCGTATTAAAATGTCGACTTCCGGTTAACATTTTTGACATGTTATTAGTGGTTGCACATCTTATGGTTATCACATTGCTATTAAATTCCTCATTTATAAATTTTGGCAAGTAAAATAGGTAAATAATGACTATTGAGTCTAAAATGATAGAAATAGATTATTGGTATATAAACATTTCCTCTAAGAGGTTGAAAAAAGAGAACATTCACTTTTTGAGAGACTTACTTATTTACTTACTCTACGGCATTAGAGAATATTGCATTAAAAATTAAGTAGTATCCCTTTACACCTAAAGCTCACAACATTGTATTAATATATTTGCCAAAAACTCGGAAACTATTTGTTCTATAAAGATATATTTCAAATAAAAGTTTTTAATTCTTAGTAATATTACAAATTATGCAATGATAAGTTATTTAGTATCTCAAATAGTTGTGGTGATAAGGAAATTTCCGCTTCTGTAAAGTACCCTAAAATTCATTTTCATGGTAAAATTAAAATAGCCATTTTATATATAATATTAACACCTGGATACAAATTTTAATCAAAATTGTTAGAGCCAATTTTGAGATAGTCAATTTTTTCTCTTTTCATCCTTTATTAAATTACTCTTACTCTCAGGATTAAACAGACACACAGACAGATGGTATCACAAAAACCACTTTTTAAGATTCGGGGGGTCATGAGATATCGACATCCATCTATATTTCGGGTTAGATTTTTTTTACTGTCTTAATACTTTACCTTTAGTGTTCGAAAAGTNTATATATATATATATATATATATAGTTGGCATAGCTTTAAAGTTATTTATTTTGTAAAAATATGTTTCATATAAAAGATTTTAATTATAAATAGGTTTTATACTCTCTTCTGAAGAGTTTCGATAGAATGAAACCTAGGTTTGGGGATCGGGTGATAATGATTAATATTTTTCTCAAAAGGCAGTCATTACCTTTTTGTACAGTGGCAGCAATGTAACGTATGAACTATGTTTTTATTTTCACTGTAAAATACATGTTGTGTTTGTTCCTTTTACATGTTTCCATCCCCCTTTCCTGTACCTTCTTCCAGATTTATTAAGAGTTTCTAAACACTTAATTTGATTAATTATCATACAATCTTATCACTTTTACATTCACCCACACATAATGTTAATATTAAAAAACTAGTGCTTGCCTATTAGTTATGTTGTATGCATTTTATTTGGTCCGCAGCCATAGTAACCATATGTTGTGTTTTTATTGTTTCACTATTACTGATTTGTATTTTATTTTTCTAAAAAACATGGTTATACACATTGATATAAATTGATTTTAAACAATTTTTTTGAACCGCTAATGATATAAGTACAAATTGTATTGGAAATACAACACATTTTATGAAAGTGTATTTTAAGGCACACCTGTTTGATATAAAACATAACAGATACTAGTAATTTAAAAAGTTAATATTCAATGTATTTATTTTTTATTAAAATTTATAATGCTTAAGTCAATATTATTATTCTTCTTACCAAGGCAAAGAATCACCCAAAAGTCAACATTATTGCTTATCCAAATTACATGGCTTGTAGTAAATCCCGTTTACAGTTCAGATATTTTTTATGAAAATCTACGCCTCAAAATATTCTCTTAAAGACCTCATTCCCTTTTTTTTTTACCTCAAGAACTCTGTCATAGCATCAATACATACATTCACTGAATAATTTATATTATAATATATAGATTTCAAGGTCATTCAGTAAATGTCAAATGTGGTTGGCTGATATGCATAAACCAAAACTCCTGGACACAAGTGTTGTATAATTGGTTAATGGATAAAAATGTAATTTAACAAGGCATGTTTCACTAAACCAAATACATTATGTGTTTGATTAATATGGATTTATTTGTTTGTAGATACATCAAAAAGTTGGTGCAAAGATGGAAACTATTTCTTTTCACTTGCTACTGTCACTGCAGCAGATCAAAGTTCTTCCTTCATAACGTCAACTGATGTGCTTGACAACAACTCATTTATTCCTTCTGAAAATAAGTTTGGATCAGAATTGCCTCTAATAGCTTGTAAAAATGTATTTCAAGATAATAATTCTCAGTTGAACTTCAAATGTCCTAATTGTGAAAAGAGATACACGTATAGATGTAATCTACGGAGACACTTGCGGCAGGAATGTGGAATTGAGCCTCAGTTTGCGTGTCAGTTCTGTCCTCATAGAACCAATTACAGAACAAGTCTTAAGATACATCTCAAACGCATACATAAATATGTTCTAGACAGCAGCGGGGAACAAGTAGATTGGCCATCAACATCGACAAAACATGTATGACCGTGGAGAGATATTTGATTTTAAGATGAACATCCTGATTACATTAGACACAATAAGAATCTTAGTTTCAATAAAGTTCAATAAAATTATTGACTTAAGATATCTTTATGGACACGCCTCAAACAGAGAAATATTATTTTGGCAAATATGAATTAGTATGTTTAGTTTGTAGTTTACAAACAATATAACATCAATAAACCAATATCCAACTAAAACTTATTGCAACAAATTTACCTAATAATCCCCATGAGGGAAGACATAGACTAGTATTTAATGTGCCATTATGAGACCACCTATAGCGGAATCACATTTGTACAAAGAATCTTCACTGATCTTGTGCAGACACTTTTTATTTGATCCACACTTAATTTTGCTTTTTGCCCAATGACTCACACATGATTCCTCCACGTAAACTAAAGAAGGTATGTCTAATGCTATAATAAATTGTTCAAAGATCTTTATCTGACTATATAGAAAATTGTTCTCAAACTTTAAAATTAAATAATTAATTTGACAGATTGTGTGTGGTAAAGTTATAAATTGTAAGATGCAGGCCCATGCACTTCTTAGGACAAGCCTCTACCACTAAATAGTAAAACATATTACATTATTTATGTAAATTAAATTGAATTAATTCAAACATTATTTTTATCTAAAATCAAAATATTTCAATGAATAAATTCTTATTCAAATTTAATCATACGATCTTGCTATAAACTATTAGTGCTATTGTAGAGCTATTTTAAATTTTTATCTACAGGTAAATTCTTTGTTAATTTAAGAACTTTTCTTTCTTTCAGACCTTATCAACTTTTAAGTATACAACTTACTTAATTGTAACAACTAAATGCTAAAATACAATATAATTTGCACAATACACTCTTAGATTGTTAGACTAACTAAAAAAGTAAAGCATTTTTATCCTTATAATCTGCCAAGCCTCTTATAATAATAAATACAAGTAGAGAGAGACTATTAGAAAATATATTCTTTCCTTTAACAATAGTACATAAAATAACCTCCCATCTCTAAGGTAAAATAGGAATTTATAATATATGACTATACAAGTCTCTAAATGTGGGTATGCTGTCTTCAAGTTTAAGTTTTTTCATACTAATCTTAAAAAGCTTGTGAGCACAAACATTGTAAATTACTTTACTAGATGGTATTAGAAATAAAAATAAAATTTGAATCTAAAATAAATTGGATTAAGAGCTCTCACTCAAACCACAAACTTCAAATCATTCATTATGAAACGTCTTTTTGTTTAACTCTCCAAAAAATGTTGTCTTTGTATTGAAAATAATAATAATTACACTATTATTAATTTTTTATAACCAACATAATTTGCTTTTTAAATATTACATAAAACATTTCTACATTCGAATTGATGATCATGTGGAAATACATAGGGTGTACGAATATTCAAAATTTTGAATAGTTTCGAATATTCGAATATTCAATTTGAACTCTGAATAGCAACTCCGAATACTATGATCAAATAGTTAAGTCATAAATCTCTTGAACCCTAGAATTCTAAACCTCTTTTTGTGAGACATGATTGCTAAACACTCGTAAATTTTACTGCTTTACATTTTATTATATTTTAAACATAATTTTATTACATTATTAACAAAATGAAAACTATTCTCAACTAGTTCAAATGTTTTTTTGTTGAGTGCCATTTTTTTTACTCAACTTCATCACATGATACACAGGAATTTTCCCTGAATTCTCTACAGATGGCACGAGAACAGTGGTTCCAAAATACCATTGTCATGCACCCTTGGTTTCATTGTAGGTTTCAATTATTTCAGGATTTTTTATTTTCTGGTTTATTACCATGTTTCAAGTGTAGTAGGAGGCAATATCACAACTTTGTTTCATTTTATTTTGTAAGATACCATTTTCACTACATTAATAAAATGTTTGGTTATTGCTAAACTCTCGTATCTTTTATGACTGAACTTATCTTAGAGCACAAACAAAGCACATCACAAGGGAAACACTATCCGCCATAGTGAAGTTTTAAGCCCAACTGAAGGTACTCTAGAGGGGAGCAGTCTAGCCCCCGTGTAAGGGAGGGAACATGACAACCTTGCCAATCTCAGTAGTCAATTTTACGGAATAACATTCTAGGGTTAAAGTCCTGTCTAGACCCATAAGTTTATGGTGGCAGCACAGAAGCATCGAGGAATGCTCTTAGCTAGATAATCCAGCGACACAGAGTTAAATATAGTCTTTTCCTTTGTTCAATAATGGAGAAGGGGTGAATACCGGTGTAATTAGGAGAAAGAAGGAGGTTGTGGCCTGCTTAGGGGTTGGAAGAAGGGGAAGGGCTATTTATAAAAGCAGGCGGAGAGACAAACAATTGGGCCCCATGTGACTTGTGCTTGTTCTAGAAGTAAAAGTGCTTGCATTGAAATATTTAGAGAAGGAGATAAATAGCTACTATACCATATTTAACGGCGTGTGAAAATGAAGAGGAGAGGGCATAATTGCAAGGTCAACCATTTGAGTGCTTGTCAGTCTGTTGTTAGGACAGGGAGATGAGCCAGACTTAGATTACAAAGGGCGCCAAGTCTAGAGAACATTTGAAAGATATCAAACCTAGAAAACATTTGAGGGGGTCAATCCTAAAGAACATTTAAGGTGTTTAAAGCCTATAGAACATTTAAGGGGTGTGTCAATACTAGATAACATTTAAAGGGATCAAGAACTAATTTTATCATTCATTGCTGTTGTATTTTAGTAACTTTATTGTTGTATATGCGTATAACCCGAACGGGTAGTAAGACGCGGTGCTAATAATAATAATAATATTGTTGTATAATATTTAAGTGGGAGAGGTATGATCAAGACTAGTAATAACTAACAAGATTCGATATACAGTCATTCCCTGTGATGAATGGAGTGAAGATGTTGCTTGTAGGGCCAGTTGGTGGCTTGGCAGTCTGATGTGCAATAGTACCTTCTGGCTCAGCGAGGAAAGCACCAGGAAACTACCACACTCCTTATTTCCCTAGTAAGACTTTTCAGTGCTGCCTAGGCTTTCAGCTGATAGATGGAATTGTTTAGGATCCAACCAAATTTTGGGTTGAGTACTAATCATCCCACAAACAAAAGTAGGCCTTGCATATTAGAAAATGAGACCTACACTTTGAAATAATAGAAACAATGCAAGAATCAAAATGTGACCCTGTTTATTAACTACCCCATTATTTTACTCTTTCAAATAATGTTTTAATTTAAAGAAATATAATCTCTACACTGCCCACTTAAACATTCTCCATGCAAATTTTAAATTTAAGTTTATTTCAAAAACATATAAGATTTAAAAAATTTGACTTAGAGGAAACCCGTTGTCTAAAAAACTGGATCAAAGGTTCCTCTCAATTTCCTGAAATTATGTTTTAGATTCAGTCTTTTTTTTATTAATACCAGGTCCAATAACAATGTTTTGAAGTAATTTTTTTGCATTTTGCATTTTGAATACCTAAATATAAAATCATATTTTCAAAAGGAATTTAATAATTTAAATTATTTTTTTAAAAATGTAAGGAATATCTACAATTTGATCTTTACTATTCGGTATGCGTTCGAAATTTTGATATTCAATTTGAAATTTTCTGATTCAATAAATAATCCTATTCGCACACCCCTAGAAATAACCATTAATACAAGAGAGAACCACTTTCAAAATAAGTATAAAATACAATCACACAAGTATATGGGGTGATAAGGGAAGGAGGTGAGTGAAATAAGCACATATAAACCACAAAGGGACACATAATCCTTAGATAAATAATTTCACTATTCACAATAACCCTCCCTTCACCTCTGACAAGACGTACATTAACCACAACTTGTCAATGTGTGGAATACCAGGCCTCACAGTGGTTCAGATCCTACGTTAAACTGTAGGTCCTCCATTTCATCTCACAATCACCCTACCATTACAAATTAGCGTAAGTGTGTATATCCCAAATGGGTAATAAGACACGGTGCTGCTAATAATAATAATAATAATAATAATAATAATAATAATAATAATAATAATAATATAATATAATAATAACAACAAAACCACCACTATTCACCTTAATTCAAAAGATAGCTTAAATGTTAACTGTCTTTTTATAAGATCAACTTTTTCTTGGCTCTAATAAATTACAAAATAAATTAAAACATAATCTATACTACTTACTTAATATTAAAGTAAAAGGAGGTTATTCTTTCTTAAATATATTGGACAATGACATGCAATATTTAAACATTTTTTTAATAAGAAAAGGAAGATGTGCATGTATTTATGGGTGAGGGGAATTTTCCCCACTATTTCTAAAATTCTAAGCAAGAAATTATAAAATAGAACATAAAAATGTAAATGTCTAAAAAAAATATATGTACAGTAGCAAAATGTTTCTTAGAATAGATAATAAATATTCATTAAATGATAAAAGAAAATTACAATAAAATCAAGATGAAAATAGATTTAATCTATCATAGTATTTGTTTTCTTACTATTTTTTAAATTTAATCATTGGGTTTTCCCGATATCCTTTTTTGCTATGGACATATATTTTTTTCATTCTTTTTACTTAATGAAGGATTCTACTTTGTCTTGAAATCTATGATTTGTATGTAAAATATTTTTTTTATTTGTTGCATCTATGTGTATTTTCTATTTAAAAGTTAGAAAAAAATAAAAATCCAAAACAAATAGGTAATGATGAAGATAGAAACTAAAAATGAAATAATTTGTCATTTTATTCATGTTTATTTTACTACTGTCATGAACAAACATTTTTCAACTAATATTATATTTTGCTATCTTATGTGTGTAAAAAAAAAGAGTATGTTATTTAAAATAAAAAGTTTCAGTGATTTTTTTTCCCGACAGGTAAATGCATTTTGTTAACATAAAACATTTTATGTCTGTACTGTAAAAAGTAAATGTTTTTAATGCATTAAATGTTTTCCATACACATGTTTTGTCTATTAAATTATAAGCCTTATATCAAAATGAACTACAAGATACATCCTGCGGATGACATACCAAGTGTGATTCTCCAAAATGAGATGTATATATACTTCTTTACTTCATCTTAAATGGTACACACAGTGGTTGGATTCAAGAGTAGGACAAGAATAACTGGGCTAAAAGAGGCATACTTTAAAGGTTTTATGTAATTACGGCGATGGAGGAGAAGACAAAGAGACAGCTCTTTCTTCAATAGCAGTTGCACAAATATGAGAAAGGTGGTATGAGTTTGTGATACAGCAGATACTATGGTGTGGTACCGTGTGGTACATGGCTTTCTGCTCACTCTTTGTACCCAACACTCGCCGATGACTAGGAAGAAGTAGCTCGTGCTCTATTCAGCTGTTTATAATAACCACCAATGGTTGATTGAGTTTGGATCACTGAGTGGTGCTAAATAAATAATTTATCTGTAAATCAAATTATCAAATATGTGTACATCATTAAGCCTATAAATCACTTACAAAATGTATTAATATACATTATTAAATTACCTCAAACAATATAATGAAGTGAGAAAGAACTGTTTTATACATACATACTCATATATTTTTTTATTTATGACTATTCTAACAACATTTACTAGTTATGGTGGTCAACCACTGCAATTGGTTTCAGGAAGAAGAGGGTCTTAGGGTTAGTGATGGGGAAGGGGGAAGAAGGAGAAAAAGGGGTAATTTGATTTGGGTTTGGGGCCAGAAAAAACTTAAATATATCACTTGGTACACGGTATGCAAACATGCGAAACACCACAAGTAACATTTCACACTGACTAGTACCACACTTTAAAATATTTCACTCTATTCAGTATGAGATAAACCACACACATAGAACAATTTGTACATTTTCACAAGAAATTATTTAGTTAGATTCATTTTAATTTGTAGTAAGGAGAACTATGAATGAATATTATAAGGAACATACTCAATAGAATGACAATTGGTTGATTGATTGATACATCTCTCAGTCAATTAACATTGTTTGATTGATTGATACACTTTTAAGTCAATTACAAAACAAAAGTTATGAAAAAAGAGGATGGTTTAATAGAAGGAAGATGGTTAAATTATTATTATTATTATTATTAGCACCGCGTCTTACTACTCGTTCGGGTTATACGCACTTACGCTAATGTGTAATGGTAGGGTGTGGTGGAGGCCTGGCATTCCCCACATTCACAAGATGTCTTGTCAGAGGTGAAAGAAGGGTTTGGTAATCAGATAAATCTGTGCCGGGGCCGAGGATGGAACCCCGGCCGCCAGCACAGAAGTCTGACACCTTACCCCTAGACCGCCAGGTCACCAAGATTGTTAAAACATAAAAAGTTATATGCTAAGTCAATATGAATTGATGGAAGTGATAGAGGATTAATTATTCAAGGATAAAAATTGATATGTCAGGAATTAATATAGGTAAAAAAATAGTTGAACAAGATTCATAAAGGAATGAAATTAAAAGAAAAATATTTTGAGAATTTATCGAAAAACAGAAATTGTAAATAGTTAGTGACTGAACCAGAGTTGTTATTTCAATGCACTGTGTTAACAACAGGGACAACACCTCAACCCCACTACGAAGACCTGAGGATGGCGTAATGAACGCCGAAACATGTTGTCAATCAACCAGCCTAAAGGTGGTACAAGTGTCTTAAGGAGTGGAATTAAAATAACCACTAAGGAATGTCTCTTTAATACACCATTCAAGTAACATCAAGTATTTTTTCCAACTACCCTTTTTATTTCATCCAATCTTTTATATTTAATCAAACTATAATATCCAACATATTAAAACCATATTGATTAATTTGGACGACACTTCTGATAATCAACAATATTGTAATTAACTATCTCTTTGTTTAACATATGTTTCTAACTTAATGACCTGATAACAAGGTTTAAACAATAATATATTTTAACCTTGTATGCAATGTTATTGTAAATTATACTTTCAATTTTAACATGTTTCATATGTAATTCAAGTATAATATGTTTGCATTGTGTAAGAGCCCTTCTTATCTATTACCTAGATTTTATTAATTGATTATTCATGTAATTTGTCAATTTGCCAACTTGTTATTAATCACTTTTTATTAATTTTATCAATTTGTTTGTAACTGCATAATTACCCTTGTTGACTTGTTTCTTAGATTCTATTAAATTGATCTTTCTTATAACTGTCTCTAGTAATAAATAATAACTACAGTTCACTCACCAACTATTTACAATTTATGTTTTTCGATAAATTCTCAAAATATTTTTCTAATAATTTCATTCCTTTATGAATTTGTTCAACTATTGTCTTACCTATTTTTTAATTCAAATTGCTCTTGAACAATTTCTATGTGATTCTTAGTAAAATAATCTATGTATTTATAAGTGATTATATTCCTAACATATCAATTTTTAACCTTGAATAATTAATTCTTTATCACTTCCATCAATTCATATTGACTTAGCATATAACTTTTTATGTTGTAACAATCTTCATTTTACTAAACCATCCCTTTTTTTCATAACTTGTTTTGTAATTGACTTAGAAGTGACTTAGTCAATCAACCAATTTGTAAAATAACTTATAGGTGTATCAATAATTCAACCAATTGTCGTTCTACCAAGAACGTTCCTTATTATATTCAAGAAATGTATTTCTTAGTACAGATTATAATATCCATCATCATCATCATCAACTGTTTCCAGTCTGTGGCTGAGTCAGTTAAGTAAAATGGCTCCATCTTCCTCTATCCTTAATAATATATTGATAATGTAATATCTAATTGCTATCACTAACATTGAGAAGAGGCCAATTATTGTATACCCGTATATTATCTAATTTAAATAATATGATATAATAAAACAAGTTCCTTAGAATAACTTAAAAAAAGCTCTAAACATTACATGAAATGGTCCAGCTCTTGTTTGACAACTTATTACTTACTGTAACCACCAATGACAATTTTCGTCATTTTAACATGTGAAATATAACTACATAAACACAACTGATTAGCCTCATATTAATAAAAAATGATACTAGTGGATTTATGAGTGTGTACATTATCAAGTTTGTGTCACATGCCCTCTTTAATTATCACCATTCTCAGGTAAATTGGAATGTCTTTCCTATTTTTACTAATTAATAATGGGTTTGTACTTCATTTTAAGGAGTTGACATGACCTCTAAAACTGAAAGTATTATTATTAAATTTAGTTTTGATTGGAATATATTTAAATCATTAACTTTGTAAATGATTATTTGTTATAGTTGAAAAGCCCAATCTTCCTATAAGTATTTTGAATATTCTCTACTTTTGACTTTTGTTGTATTCACTTAATTTCAATTTAGTTCTGTACAACAGTTTTTCCAGTATATCACTTTTTTATATAATGTCATTTTTCCTCTCATCTCGGCCAATCAGAGCCATGAGGTTTTCCTTCCGCCATTTTGGTTGACTGGCGTTCGCTCTGATTGCGTCCAGAAAAGGATGAACACTGTTCCATATCTGCCTAATATAATTAACCAAATGAAAGACCCCGAAAGTTTGGTCTTTCACTTCGGGACATAAAAACTAAATAAAATATTATAATCATCATCCTCAATATTTTTGAGGATAGTTTAAAAAGGATATAAGAAGGAGCAGACATTTTCATAATTATGTCTAATTTTGTTTGAAAAACAAATGGACCTGTTTTACTTTATAAATATAGCATGCATTTACAGAGCTGCATAAAACATATAAGCTGTGTTATATTAGCAAAAAATATTTTAGAGGAACCAAGCTGCTATTTCAAAAAAATATGTGCTACATTCCCAAAGTCTATACTTTTAGTTCAATACTATGATAACCCTTTCACCGCATATACACAGTTAAAAGAAGGTAATGCAAGAGAGTAGGAAAGGGTTGACACTAAACAATACTATGCAGCTATTAGGATACACAGTTTGTTTAGCTTTATTGGCCAATAGTAGAGAAGCTTTTGCAAGAAATGCAGATATTTTATTAGTGGCTAATAAGGAAATAGGTTTAGAAGTGAATGCTGAAAATACTAAGTATATAATCACACAGTGAACAAAAAGATTGGGAATGATAATTTAGAGATTACTGTGAACAAAATATAATTTGCCATAGTTAATGCGTTTGAATACTTAAGAAGAATTGTTTTAACTAGCAATATCGATATTAGATTGGAAATAGGGAGAGGAATATAGTCTGGAAATGCATGCTATTACTCTGTATTTAAGTTGTTGAAATTTTGCCTGCTTTCGAGGAAAGCAAAACTCAGAATATACAAAACAATAATTTTACCGGTTCTCTATGGGGGTGAAATATAGTTTCCTACCTTACAGGACAAAAACAAATTTAAGGTGTTCAAAAACAAGGTGCTTAGGAAGCTATTGGGTCCAAAAAAGGAATGAGGCTACTGGGGAGTGGTGAGGTTACATAATGATGAATTACATACACTGTACTTATCATAAGACATTGTTAGGTTAATCAAGTCTTGTAGATTACTGTGGGCAGGACATTAGTGCAAATGGGAGATTATAGAACCTTGTTCAGGGTACTGTCTGGCAATCCCAATGGGAAGAATTAGATGCAGATGGGAGAGTAACATTAGAATGATCATAAAGGAGAGAGTGTGTGGATATAACTAGCTCAAGATAGGGATAGGTTGTAATGAGGTTAACTGGATATAATTAGTTCAAGATAGGGATAGTGTGTAATGTGATGGACTGGATAGAACTAGCTCAAGATAGGAAGAGGGTATAAAGAGGTATACTGGACAGAGTTCAAGATAGGGTTATGGTGTAATGAGGTGATAAGGATATAACGTGCTCAAAATAGGAATATGGTGTAAAATAGGAATATGGTGTAATGAGGTGGGCTGGATAAAGCTAGCTTACGATAAGGATAGGTTGTATTTGGGTGGACTGAATAGAACTTGCTCAAGATAGAGATAGGTGGCATACTTTTGTAAGTGTGGCAAAGAAATATAGAATTCCCTAAAGCTATTTTTAAGAGTTACTAAACAAAGTCAAGATAATTTTATATGACTTAATTTTAAAAACTACATTGTTCTACATACAAATTCAACCATCCATTATGTAAATCACATCTTTTTATATAGTTATTATTTATTAAATAAGTTTTGGTAAATAAAAACAACTTGTAATTTTTATGAATTTTGCTCCCAGTCATACTCATTGTGTTTATTGTAATTTTAGTTTCAAGTTGCTGCATCAAACTAATACACTTCATTTTTTTTTATGTTCAGTCTTTAATTTAGTTATTTATAAACAAATAATAATTCAGTCCATCTGTTACTTTTTGATGGAGAAAGCGCACATCATACTATTGCGAGGAAAAAAACGTTTTTGTTTACTAACTTAAACAAAATGTTTTATTATTTTGAATACACACACCAAGGCTCCATTAGATAGAGTAATAACAATGATTAAAGTTAATATTGTTTATAGGCCTTATAGCATTAGAAAATTAAACATTTAATCACCTAAGTCATGAGATATCGCTCAGCCATGTTGCACAACATTGCCTGGAAAGTGTTGATATGAGAATTTGCATAAATGTCCATCCACACAAACCTATCTATATGTTTGAAAACCATTTTAGACCTTAAAACTCCAAGTCCTTTATAAATACCTTTACCTTAGCCCAATAATCTTCCACACTATTATTAATACAGTTTAATGTTATTGAATAGATAAATTTTTCTTTTTATGATTAAGAGTATAGTGACTGAATTGATACATACACTTCCAACATCTCAAAGCATAATAATTTTTCCTTAATGCTTTGAGATATAAAGAATACCCAAAGCCCAACATTCAGGTACAACCTTACACTCATTTTTGTATTTTATCTGAAATTAAAGATTTAGCAATTAGAATAACCACAAATAAATATCTGTTCCACAAAAATCCTCTTTTAAATAAACTCTATTCAAAAACATGTTTAATCACGTTGGACAATAACTCAATATTAATCACAGATCGAATAGCTGGAAACTTGATAAAATGGTATATTGAAATTTCACCTTAAATTAAATTCAAGCATCCAATATTTTTTTTAGTACACAAAAACATTTTTAATATTATTAACTATCACAACATTACAAAACTTAAACTTTCTAACTTTATATATGTAATTAAATAAAAAATTATATTAAGTTAAAAATTATTATTATTATTAATTTTTATTAAAATATATATTTAAATATTTTTGGAAATAGTAATAGAATAGGATGACATGTTTTTTAATCTAGATGGCGTGTATGTGAATATGGCTAGGACCAAATAATTTAGGGAAAAACTTTTTGCTTCTGCGTAAAATGTTAAATATACTAGGTTTAGTTAGGTTGGGATAGTTTATAATAATAAACATATAAGCTATTGTGTTGTTTATAAAAACAAACACATAATTTATTCTGTAACTTATAAGAATAAACATAAAATATATAATGTAGTTTATTATAATAAATGTAATCTATTGTATAGTTTATAATAATAAACATATTATATATTTGTAATTTATAATAATGAACATATAATCTATTGTATAGTTTATGATAATAAACATGTAATCTATTGTATAGTTTATAATGATAAACATATAATCTATTGTGTAGTTTGTAGTAATAAGCATATAATCTATTCTGTAGTTTATAATAATAAACATATAACCTATTGTTTAGTTTATAATAATAAACATATAATCTATTGAGTAGTTAATAATGATTTACATATATATATATATATAAATCATTATTAATATATTAATATATATATATATATATATATTGTGAAGTTTAATAGCAATAACATATATTTTATTGTGTAGTTTATAGTAATAAACATATAAACTATTCTGTAGTTTATAATAATATACAAATAATCTATAGTGTGGTTTATGATAATAAACACATACTCTTTTGTGTAGTTTATAATAATAAATATATAATCTATTGTGTAGTTGATAGTAATAAACATTTATTCTATTCTGTAGTTTACAATAATAAACCTATAATCTATTATGTAGTTTATTTATAATAATAAACATATAATATTTTGTGTACTAATATACTTTTGTACCGTTAGTAGCATGTTGGGGCATTTCCATTCCTTTAAATATTTACATTTTTCTGTGATTTAGGTGAGTATATTTTCTAATTCTATGAAACCTAGAAACCAGATTAAAATTTTATTTGAATTATTTCAAATCATCATATAAAGGAAGAATATATTTTCACACTAGTATGATGTACACTATTCCCCTTTTGATCATTAGTTTTCTACTCAGCAATCTCTTTGTTCTAAGGAGTTAACAAAAGTTGAGCATTCATAGACATTGTGTTAATCAACAAATTAAGTTATGCGAACTCCTAACATAGATTGAGTCCTTACAAACAAACATCAGACAGAGGCCAAGTTAGACTATGCTAATAAGAGACTAAGTGAAGACATTGGTATCTCTGTGAGACCTGTTATAACTATGCGAAGTACCAGGCTTAATTTTCTTTTATGAGAATAATGTTGGTACCTCTCATGCTAACATATTTTGTCATTTAAAAGTGAATCTGACACTAAACATTCTTTGAAATTCTCAAACCACCTTAGCACTTAAGAAACACTCACCATTATATTATAAATGAGCAAGTTCTTATCTTTTCACCCTTATTTTCTTTGCGATTTACTAATGGCTATTATTACATTTATATTAATGTAAATTATTAAATCACTACAATATTTTAAGCTATAGTAGGATTCTTGTATGAAAGAATGTTTAAAAAAAACACACACATTGTTTGCTGTCAATGTTGATTACATTTTATTTTATTAATACTATTATTAAAAGGTATTGATATTATTAGTGCAAAGTGATAGTTGTAGATCATGTGACTTTACATATAATTCCATAAAAATTGTTTCAGGAACTTTTATAGCAGCTACAAAATTTATTGAATTCATTTTATAACTGCTTTAAAGGTTTTTTATATCTGAATCAGCCGGTAGCTTCTGCTTACATTCATAAATATCTTTATAGTAAATTAAAACAATTCACATAAAATAAACTTATAAAACCCTTTTTAATACCAAATATTTTTTTACATAATATAACTTTTACTGGTAGATATTTAATAAGTGAAATTTTCTATTTTGTAGATTTGTTGTTTCCATGGATGGATTTTAAAGAAGAAGAAGAAAATAAAATATTAAGTCTTACTTTGCTACCCAGACATTCTACACATGAAACTGCAAATGAGGACCACAAAATGAAACAATTTCACAGAGCCTCGCTCAGTAACTATGCTAAGGGGGCTGAATTATTAAAAATGACACCTACGGCTCAGTCAATTTCATCCCTAATTGAGGCAGAATATCAAGAGGCAGACCTACTTTTGGCAACATCTAGATTGTTTTGTTGTCCTCAATGTGGCAAACCTTACAAGTACAAAACCAATTTAGTGAGACATTTGAAAATAGAATGCGGCAAGACACCCCAGCTTCAGTGTCCTTATTGTTCTGTTCAAACTAAACACAAGAGTAGTATGCGGAGGCATATTGAAAATCGGCATAAACATTAAACTACATTATTTATGAGAAACAAAATTATTTTAAATTTTATTCTTACAATAACTATGTGAATAAACTGAACGGGTAGATAGAAGCATTGATCAACAAAAAAAATCTGCAATACAGCTTTTTTAAATCACTGAAATACATGAATCAGAAAGAACGTTTTGAAAGCTCACAACAATAGTGAACTTAATTTGTATATAGACTTCCCTTCTTACTTAATATCTATTGCCAGTACTAAATACAATAACCGGTTGAAAATTGTTGTACATTTATTTATATCAGAAATCAAAATAACATTTAAAATCACTTCTTACTTCAACAATTTATTATTGGAATATGTTCAACAACATAATATTCTACTAAAATGTATGATTTAGCTAAATATAATTTAAAACAGTTTTATTTTTACCTTGCATTATATGTGTAATACATTTTTTTTATAATTTAGGGTTGGATAATATTATTTTGATTAATTTGAGATATGTAAAAACTAATTAAATGAATGTATTATCATTTTTCAAGTTTAAAAGTTTAAAGTATCAGCCATTGTTATGATACATTGTTATTCATCTGAATAATGAAAAATACAGAATAAAATTTTCTCACTACTCTCATGACCGCTCTAAAATAAATTCATAACTATAATCCATTGTTCTCTTTAAACATAATTATCACCATCATCATCTGTTTCCAACTTATGGCCGAGTCAATTTAGTAAAATGCCTCCATATTTATCTCTCCCTCCACCATTCTCCCTCCTTTAATCATGTCCAATCTTCTCCTCTCACTTGCACACTTTCTGTTATTAGCTATTTTCATCTTTTTCTTGGTCTTCCTTGCATTCACTATCCAACACACTTTATCGCCATCTTTTTATATTCTCTCCTTCTCCATCCTCATAACATGTCCATACCATCTCAGTCTTGCTTCCTCTACTAGCTCATGTACTCCCTGTAACCCTATTCTTTCCTAGATAACTTCACTCCTAATCTTGTTTATCCTTGTGACAGCTTACATGCTCCTCACAAACTGTATTCCCGTGTCCTCCACTTTCCTTGTCTCTCTTACATTAAATGTTCATGTTTCTGCTGCATATGTGACTAAAGGTACAAAGTACACCCTATTTATACATCACTTCCTTATGCTTCAAGGGCACTTCTCTTCTTCATTGCAGGTTTTGTACACACCTATCGAACAACTACCCCCTGCTGCCCTTTTCTTATTAGAGCTTCTTCACTTCCACTTTCCACCTAAATCATGCTTCCAAGATATTTTACCCGCTGCATCTTTCTCAGTTCTACTCCGACCAAAGCAAATAACTCGTACAGGTAGTAAGAGGCAGTGCTAAAATCAACTCCATTCAACATTATAGCTTTACTAGGCCTTATCCTCTTCCTTGTCATTACCCTCAGTTCATACCTCACTGTACTAAATTTCATTCCACACTCTTTCACCTCCTCATTCCATTCCTGTAGCGGTTCTCAGGTCCGCCACGAGAGGGGGACTATTGGTAACATGGTACCAGGTCCGGGACTGCCAGGAGTCTGGGCCCCAAGATCCAGGATAACAAATTTAAAAAAAATTAGTTGATTAAATAAAATAAAACATAAACAATAAGCAATAAAATACCCATCTATACTAAGGAATAGTACATGTCGTCTATCAGCATCTAATTTGCTTAACATTTCCAGGCAAGAACCACTTCATATATCTTTTAGCTACAAGCATCCAATCACTAGAATTACCAAGGGAAGACAATTCCAAATAATATCTGAGAGCATCCAACCTTCACAAATTTGCTGTAAGAAGCACACTCATTATCTTCTGAACACATCAAATTAAAAAAAAATCAAGGTCAACACCACTCCAAATAGCTTCTAGAAACAAACAATTTACAAAAATTTGCCAGGAGGAGAGCACTTCAAATAGCTTATAAAATAGGCATCTAATTTTCCACAAGATTCCAGACAAAGACCTCTCTAAATAAGTGACATTAAAGTTTTAAAAAACCTCTGGTAAAGGACCACTTCAAGTAGGTTATAAAGAAGTATAATTTTAAATAAATGATTTGAACAAGGGCCACCCCAAATATCTTCTTTTTTTTTGGAGTATCCTTTTATCGAACATTCGCCTATGGTCCCAAGGTTTCCCTTTAGCTTTGGGGTAATTGCCACTCAAAATCCATTTTTATTTTGATAAGCTAATTTACCCCCGCTAGACAATCAAGATTTCGCCACTAGTTAAGTTGAGTAGAACAAAGAGAGAGGAGGGCCCGGTTTGAGCATCTGGCGGGCCTGGCTGTTCGTGTACTTCTTCCTTATCCCCCCACACCATGAAGTCAAAAGCTAACATTATGGCGTTCTTTAAATGACGATACAACTATATTATAAACAAAATTAAAATTACTTCAAATGTATATTTTACATTCAAACATGATTTTGATTCAATTATTGTAATACGAGGCTCATCCAGAAAGTAAGGGGGACATTTTTTCTTTCAAAGTTGGTGCATTGGGTGTGTAGGGGGGATCCTAACGATCAGTTTGTTTGATCCTGTGTGTTTGTCGGCCATTTTATTCGATCACAGTAAATTCTTCCGATGGAGAGTTTGTCGCGCACTCTCGCCACCTCCCGTTCGTGAGATCCGCGCGGTCATCCGTCTTTTGTCTTTGCAGGACAATATCGCCGCGAATATCCATCGGAAGCTTGTGGAAGTTTGTGGTAGGGATGTGACGAGTCGACAACATGTTACGAAGTACTTATACGACGAGGCAAGGAATGGGAGACGATCATTGATTTTTGACGAACTTGTGCAAAAAATTGAAGAACAAGTGCGAAATGACCGCTGTGTGACGCTTGACGACCTTTATGAAAAATTTACTGACATTTCTTGAAGTCTCCTTGGTGATATTGTGTCGGAAAAATATGGTTACAAGAAGTTGTGTGTGAGATGGGTGCCCAGAATGCTCACACTGGAGCACCGTCAAAATCGCATGACTGCCGCGTGTGAATTTTTGGATTGTTTTTGTACAGGAGAGAGAAGCTTTTCTGAACTCTATCGTGATGGGGGATGAGACGTGGGTGTGTCACTACACCCCAGAATGCAAAAGACAATCAATTCAGTGGCGTCATTCATCTTCCCCAGCCACCAAAAAGTTTAAGATGACCCATTTACTCGGAAAAGCCATGGCATCTGTTTTTTGGAACTGTAAGGGGGTCCTCTTGGTGGACTTTATGCCTAAGGGGACTACCATTCATGCAGAGGCTTACTGAAATACCCTAAAAAAACTCAGAAGAGCCATTCAGAACTGCAGAAGGAGAATGCTGACCCGGTGAGTCAGCCTCCTGCATGATAATGCCAGGCCCCACACCGCGCGAGTTTCACAGGAGCTGCTGACATCGTTTGGATGGGATATTGTCACCACCCCCTCCCCCCCTATTTACCCGACTTGCCACCTTCGGACTATCACCTTTACACTAAACTAAAGGAGTTTTTGGATAGGAAACGTTTTTCCAACAATCAGGAGGTCAAGGAAGCTGTGAAGAAGTGGCTTAAAGAGCTGGCAGCGGAGGTCTATGACACCGGCATACAAAAGCTGGTGCCCTGACTCCATAAATGTTTCGATCTCGACGGCTATTACGTTGAAAAATAGTTTAATATATTTGTGAAGTATCCTGTGAATTTCAATTAAATACAGGCATTTTTTGATCCTACATAAATGTTGCAACCTTAATTTCTGGATGACCCTCGTATTGTTCCATTATCGATTTAAACTACATAATGATTTTAAAAAAGATGAAAATATGAACATATTTCAATACGACAAAGTATTGTTCAATACTTTCCAAATTTAGGATATTTTTAATTTTCACTGTGAATACATTAAAATGTATAAAATAGTAACTTTAATATTCTTTGCTAGATGAAATAATTTGACAATGTGTATTTATGTTTTAAAATTTAAAAAAAATAAAATTAAAAAAATAATTATTATAAAACATAACGATCAAACAAATATCAGGAAAAACCATTTTTAGTCATCTCCGAGTGAACATAAGTTTAGTTATAGAAAAAATACACTTCCCTGAGTGTGGCTCTAATGCTGTGCCAAATGTGTGAAAAATATAGTTCATAGTAAAACTAATGTATCAATTCATAAAATAATTTAAAATTCATGTAGTTTGAAATAATTACAGCAGTCTCTTGAAAGTTGGAGGTGAATAAGACCAGAACAAGAACCAAATACATTATATATATATAAATGGTTCATTAGTCATGTACTATGTTTGGAGTCATCCAACTTTGTTAATTGAAGTATTAAATATTATGAATCAAGTCATTTTATTTAATTTGAGCCACATTCAAATGAGTTTTCTATGAATTAATATGAAAGTATGTATTTTATAAATTTAATTTATATTGTAATTTAAGTCTGATAAAAACAGCCTATTACTCATGTATAATTTTCAAAAAGGATTGTTACTCATAACAAGAGCACAAGTGTTGTGTCCCCTTACATTTCCATTTAAAGATATAGGCTAATGTAATACTGTGTTCATAATTACATTATACATTTATTATTATTTTAAATTACACAGCCAACTATTTGACACTGGATTTATCCTTCTAGTCCCACAATCCTTAATACCATTGCTTACTCATGGTTTTATATTTTATAATAACTTCCAAAATAATTATACAACACAAAAATTACACAATGACATCCTCAAAAAAAACCCAACTAAAAACAACACACCAGCAATTAGCTTGTTAATAACTTCAAAGACCAAGTATTCTTTGTATTTTAGTAGTATTCTTAGATCTGGGTATCATATTTTTTTCTTCTCCTAGAAAGTTTTATTGGAACAATGCACTATTATGCAGCCCTTATGGACTTTGCTTTCGACCTTTTTGCATGTTCTCTTCTAAGCAAGATCCTACTTGCTTATTTATTTATGCAAGAGTTTCTGAATTCTCATCATTTTTACTTCTTGAGTCTCCAGCTGTTCATCATATAGAGCACCAACACTCTTATTTTTGAAGTTTGTTTGGGTAATTAGTCTTATACATTGTCCAATCTCAGATGATTTGCACGGACACATCTCTTACTATCTTGAGCCATATTATACTGGGCTGCAAATCTTGAGTATTCCACCAGGTAACCATTTCAACACTTCTACCCTGACGTTTTTGAATAGAACTCTCATCATGCAGACTTAACCTATTTCGACCTTTCCAGTTTTTTTTTCTTTCTGTTTACTTCCTATACTTTTCAATATTCTCATTCACAATCCCCACCAGATAAAGTTTTAACGACTGTAATCTTGTACTGGGTTTATATCAAAGAAAGAGATCATGAGATTATTTACCTCTTTTGACGTGTGAAGTGTTTATATACACAAACAATTTGTGCTACTTTGTATTTTGCCTGCTTTTTACATTTTATTTTCAGCCACTTGAATATACATTGCTCAGCAGGGTGATATTGGGGTGAGTACACAATACACTTGTTTAGTTCTATTTGAGTGATAAATTTATTGAACTCATTATCTCAGAGATGGACCCTCATTAATATCGTTTTCAGTAGCCTGTGTGTTGCAAAACATGTTCTCAAATTTTCAATTGTTTTACCTGTTTCTGCTGATGACATTATGAAAACTTTTATTCGTTTTGAGTTGCTATCTACAAAAATAAAAATAAAAATTGTTTCATTTTGTGTGAAATCATTATGGATTATATGCCACTTCCATGGTTGTAATAATATTAAAGTTACTATTTTCTACATGATTTGAAAATCTATTCCTGTCCACCACACATACATTTTGGCCAAAGCCTTAGTTTTTGGTCTGTCCTTGGTGAGTATCATGCAGTAAAGATCAATGTCTATATCATAATGATGTTGAAATCACTACTATCATTCCTCACAGTAAATAATCATTTTATACCAACTGTTAATTTATTTTCATGAAGTATGTCAAGAGTCCTTTATCATTTATAAGTGACTTTTTAGGTCCAATACCTTGGATAGGATAGTCTTTACTGATAGCCTTTACAATTTATTTATTTGTTAAAGGCATTTCAATTACCTGGAAATGGTTATAATGCGTCGACGTTGGATACCTCTTCTGATGTCTTGTATCAATATTGTATTGGTAAACCATTAAAATGAAATCTCAACATTGAATTCTTGTTTATAATGTTGGGAATCTTTTTCCTTTCTCAAATAATATTGTTAGTAATTAGCAATGTTCCACTATTGTTTAAAATTTAAATTTTATCTTGTAAACTTTGTAAGGTGTTTAACCAAGTACTTGTATGTATAGTAGTGTGACTATATAAAAACTCATTTAGGTTATAATACAATAATTAACCAATATTATCTTTAGTTTGTATACATTTTGTTCATTAATAATTTTTATCATCCCCATTACCAGTTTATTGTGTTCCTATAGAAATCCAACAAATATATAATGATCATAATTACATGATCATGTAATTTACCTGTAAGTATTAAATAATAGACTTTCATTATCTTGCAAGGTCTCATATTGTTTTATTTATATTTGAAATATATATGTACCAAGAAATTCATCTAACAGTTGCTACTAGAAATCTAACAGTCCCAAGGAAGCTGCAACCAGTGTCTGGACCAAGCACCAAATTAACAGGTTCACATATTGTGGGATTCTGGTATGAAAACAGTATTTAACAGTTACATAAGTTATTAAAACTACTCTCATATATTCATAAATCAAGTCATTCAATCCCTTGCTGTAACTTTTTTGTGGATAGTTTTGATATGTAAAATACAGTACTAATAATATAGTGAGATATCATTAATAGTTGACCACAAAAAATATTTTATTTTCAAAATCTTTCTTACTTTCAAAATAATACACTAGCTACACAAATTTTATTTATAATCTGGTACGGTGACTGCAGCCTTCTTGCACTCTTTCTTAGTTTTGTGAAAAAATCTAATAGAAAAAAGCACATTGTTTTAATTTATTTTTTATGTTGTCATTCAAAGAATCAAACTAATCACTTTTCTATAATATGTTGTTCTTTACAGAGGAAACAGTGGCAACAGAAGTGTTTGAAGTTCTCAGAGGGTCTTCATTGGCTTCTAATTCAAGTGAGATTCCAGAAGTCACACCTTATATCACATCAACAACTTCATTAACTTTAAAAAAAGAAGACGTTTCTGATGATACTCTTCGTTGCTTCAACTGTTGCAAAATATTTTCTGAACCAACACAATTACATGCACATGAATTCATATGCGAAAATAATCTAATGTGTGTAGATTGCAACAGAACATTCTCCGGACGAAGTGCGCTACGGATGCACATCCGAGAAGTTTGCAATAAGGAACCAAATTTGTCTTGTAAAGTTTGTGGGCATAAGACTAAACAAAAGGGCAATCTGAGAACCCACATAATGAAACATCATATGATAACAAAATCTCTTGCTGACTTATTTATTGTGAAGGAATCTTAAAGATATTGGGCTTTTACTACTTGTATGGAACTCATTAACTGTAGTATAAATAGCTTATATCTAATATTAAATAATATTTTTGAATTTATATGCTTGAAAAAAGGTAAATGAAAGGCAGAATGGAACAAATAGAGAAACAAACACACGTCATTTACAATGAGAATAGGGACACAGTTTCTACTTAAACAAATTTTACCTTTAATATGCTTCAACTTCTTCAAGAGGGAGTACCTGTGCTTCCTTTCATTTTAAAGGCCACATTGAGTTTGTCTTCTTTATTTCTTAAATTGAAATGATTGCATGCTATTATTATTATTATTATTATTATTATTATTATCATCATCATCATCATTATCGGCATCATCATATCATATTACTAATATTTTTATGTAATGAGTCATCTTTGTAGGAGTTGAATTTTAAGGATCAAATTACTAACATTTAAAGTTAAGGAATTAACTTACAATCAATTTGAGTTATTGCATTAACTTACTAAACATATAAGTTAACAAATCGGATTATTAACTATTTAAGTTAATGAATCAAGCTACAAACAATTTAAGTCAGTGAATAAACTTACTAACAATTTTAGCTACTATACAACTTACCAACAACAATTTTAGTTTATGCATGAAACTACTAACAGATTCCATAAATGAATTAAAGCACTAATAATTTAAGTAAATGTAATGCATGAAAATATTGTGCCAAATAATTGTTAAATAACCATTTAATGATATTAGAAATTCAAATCCCTATTAAATTTAGTCAATGCATCAATTTACTTTATATTAAGTTGTGCATACATTTATGAAGTTAAGCTTAGTCTTAAGAAAATGTGCAACAATTCTAGTTATTAACATATACATTAAAATGAAAGAAACATGGTATAATTAATTCTGAAACTCAAATATGGTACCTATTAAGCTTGTGAGGTTGTGGTTATGTTGTAGTATTTTCCCTACCTCTTCTCTGCCAGTCTTAGAAATTGAGTACTGTCATAAGAAAAAAGAAGGACTATTCATATTGCAAGTAGCATTATTCAAAATTTTGTTCAATTTTAACAAGAAAGACTGTTTCAATGTAAGTACCTAAGCCTTGGCATATGATATCTCGTTTTTACATAAATATAAAAAAAAATGTGATTGGCTTTTAAGTGTCTTATACGATTGTACTTTATGAAAACATGAGAGCATAAAATGAAAGAAATAACTCAACACTCCAAACACACACACACACACACACACACACACACATATATATATATATATATATATAATTCATGTGCTCTTAATGGAAACCTGATAAAACATTTTACACAATCATATATAATGTTAACATGTCAATTACAAACATATATAACTTATCTTCACAAAACCCACCTAAATCAAACAATTATTACTAACCCCTCGATTATTTTAAAACCTCTTTGGCGATGGATGCTGAGATGTGCTTGGTCATTTTAGAATTAAGGCATCTTTTACACTCGATGGTGCAAGAAACCTGTAAAATTTTCGATGAAACACACAGAATGGGACACCACAATACAAACGTTCATAGCAACATGGCAATGGACATGGCACTGTTAAATTGTTGGTTGTCCTTCATTGTGTATCAGAAGGAGTTATAACACTTATTGTAATAATTATTCCTTTGTGGAATTGAGATTAGTTACTACCATCGGAGTTACTTTACACCTATTTAAACATGTTCAGCTCACTTTCCCCCTCAAAGCTCTTTCAAACACATTACATTCCTGTAACTCTAAAATGAAGCTTTTATGGGAATGGCTTTTTAAGCACTTTTTTCTTTTACACATGAAATTTTCTCCTAAAATGTGTACAAACCTTTTATGTATAGCCTGTATATGTAAATGCCTTAATAGCTTCTCCTACAGTTTTATAATTAAATATGGCCAAAAAGGTTGGCTTGGGCCTTTTTGACATAATAGCTGTTCATAATAATTTTTCCAGATCATTGGGAGATTTTTACGTGTTTATTTTTATGTCAAACTGTAACTATAAGAAAACATATTTAAAACAGATTGATTCTTTTCTAAATTTGATAATTGATCTAACACCAAAATCATAAATGGACTGTGACATGCTTATTTTATGTGTATTTCTGATCAATACTCATAAAATTAAAAATCGCTATTTTGATAAATTCTTGTTGTCATATAAAATTAGCCACCTTGACTAATTTTGATTTTTTAATTGTATCCAAAACATCTTTTTCTGAAATGTTAATAGATTTCATATATTGGCACTCCTACATAAATATTAATAGAATTCCAAATGAAATTGAAAAACATTTTTCAATTTCATTTGGATGTTAGTTCTATTTGATATCATATTTAAATTTTAACTCAAAATAATCCATTTTATCATTAATATGCAGATTTTTCAGGTTTTTAATATTACCTTAAAAATTAGATACAATTTCTTACCAATATTTCACTTAAAAATGTTTGTTTTTTACAAAAATAGTTTTGTGTTAAAGTGAGTGAAATATAGGGTTCCCATTTTTTTAAACTGGGTTATCTCCAAATATTTACTCAAAAAATGGACATTTTGTAAAAAAAAGGGACATACTAGAAATAAATAAAACTAAAAAGAATTTTTTTATACTTGATGGGGCATAAACAATTAGAAGATTCATGTTAAGGAAAGTGATGGACAACGTACTGAGGTTTGCACGACATCCAGTGAAACTCACCTGAGTACTATTATCTTAAAAAAGTGAAAAGGTGTGGTATGTAGTTTGCTTTTATTTAGTTAGTGAATATTTACTTTTCAATTAAGGGGTTAGTTTTCAAGCTACTTATCTTTTCATTCTTTTGACTCCACCCTGTATATTATATGTTGTACTTTAAATAAGATACTGATATACATATACACACATTAACTTACATAAATTTCAATTCACAAAATAATTATAAATCACAAATATACCGATACTTAATTAGAAAAATAGCACCTTTAAAAAATATACAATAGTCAAGATTATATTTTAGATTCATCAGAATATGTATCAGATTTATGGACCTGTTCAAGCAGTTTTTTATTTTTTAATATTTGGACATGCTGTAGAACTCAGCACAAGAGAAATATATTTAAAATGGCTAGCAACCACTGTAGTATGATTGTAACCCGAAATTGATAAAGTAACATACTTCCAGCAGAAGCGTGGAGAAAAAGAATATCATCACCATAAGTTTTGCCAACATTGCCTTAGAAATTGGTCAACACTGATCCTTTTTTATTCCACTGTTCTTCCTCCTTTAATTTCTCAAATTCTTCTCCTCTCGCTTGAACACTATGTTATCTGCCTCACCAATCTCTTTCTTAGTCTCTTTTATGGACTTCATCCTACATAGTTTATTTTATCACTGCGTCATATTACCCATTCAGGTTATATGCCTTCCAACCTACTTCATTTCCATAATTTTCAATGTTATCCTTTTCTTTTCCATCCTCATTACATGCCCATACCATCTCAGTCTTTATTTCTTTACTAGCTCATGTACTTCTTATTCCCCCACTCTTTCCTGGGTAACTTCATTCCTAATCTTGTTTATCCTCGTGATAGGTAACATGCTTCTCACAAACTTCATTCCCATGGCCTCCACTTTCCTAGTGTTTCTTACAATCACTGTCCATGTTTCTGCAACATATGTGAGAATGGGTACAAAGTATGCCCTATACATCACTTCCTAACACTTCAAGGACACTTCTTTTCTTTATAGCAGGTCTCTGACATACCAATAAAACAACCCTACTGCTGTACTTTTCTTTTTAAATCCTCTCTGATTCCACCCTGCACTGCAATCACACTACCCAGATATTCTAAACTCCTTACCTTAAATTATTGATTCAAAAGTCATATTTTCCCATAAAAAAATTTAGTGAATATCTAAGAATATAATTACATATAGCACATGTTATTTCTAAATTATGTTTAAAACATATATAATGTTATAATTGTAAAATAAATTTAACAAGAGAGGTTAAAATATTAAATTTAGTTCCAAATAGTTGATGATTAATACTATGCACAGTTTTAATTTTAATCTTCTAATATTACAACTGTTCATTTGGTGTATTTTTGTGACCTAGAACACACACATACACACACACACACACGCACACATATATCTTAACAGAGACACCCAACTCATCTCTTCAAGTAGATCTTACTGTAAAGGCTAATCTCTAGGAAGACTTAACTATCATATCATTTTAAGATATACTGTAAAAATTCATGTACTTCATTTAACAATATAATAGGGCCACATTAATTGTTAATTTATTGTTTATCTATAATTTTCTTTTTACTATGGATAATTCCAACTATACAAAAGTTGTATCATTTAACTAGTTGAAAAACAAAAATGGTTTTAAAAGTTGTAGAATGTAGTGTTTTGAATATTAGTCTTGTGAACTTACAAATTAAATATATAGTAGTGTAGTTGTTTCTTGTATTAATTTAATTTACAGAAGTAAACTATATTGATTATATATTATAGTTCTCTATTAAACTATAATATAATGTTGGTTTATTGAAGTGTATTTTTCCTTTATACGCTGCCTTTCCCAAATGTATGGGATATACATTTAAATATACTACGTAAAAATAATAGTGTTTATTTGCATCAAATTATTTTAATGTGGTTGTAGAAATTAAAGAAAAATAAACTTATTAAATAAAATTTGAGTAAAAAAAAATCTATTTTTTTTTTTTTCTAATTCCAAATGGAGTTATAGAAGTTTTTTAAATTGTTTTTATATAATTTTGAGATAGATAATAAGACTGAAATATAAAAAATTTATTTGTATTTTCTTCAATTATAGGAGCCAAAATATAGGAAAAAGATGTCACACCTTTGTGCGTTCAATTCTTCCCATAACCTTTCCTCTTTCCCTAAGTTTTGTTCACCCAATTTCACTTAATTATGTTGTCTTTCCTAATTTATTTGATCAATGTCTATTATTTTATAGTAACTAGCCAATTCTATTTGCTAAGCATAAATAGATTTTTTTAAATATACACACAAACATGGCCAACTGCTCACACATGCACTTGCAAACACACACACTCAAAATAATCAAATTATTAATAATTGTGGAAATCCACAAAAGTTACCAAACTATAATTGAAAAAGAAAGTTACTGTGTTTAATAAAATGGCATCTTACTAGAAATATTTATCATTGTAATAGTCACATAGCTATTTTAACCATAATACAATATGGTGCCAAAAAAAATGCTTTAAAGAGTTCCCAGTAGTGAATTGGTTGTTATTTTTAAAAGAGCTGTTCTAAATTGACAAAAAATAATATCACATTTAAATATACACAGTCACATTTAACTATAAAATATTCTTGAAAATTATGACAGGTTAATATTTTGATGAAATTGAATAATCCTAAATTTATTTTTTTAATGAGTATTATTCTTATAAGTTTAAGTTATTATAAAACTTAGCTTTTACAACACATATAACTTATGTTGGCAAGTTCCAAAGTTTCATAAAGATCATTTCTTTCCACTTTATTCACTTGAGACTACATCTATGTAACACTAACACCAGTATTACTATTCTAAGATTATGTATATATAATTACAAGTTTATATAATATATTATTATATAAATTATATACGAGTTTATTATATAATATTATACTATAGATATACAGTGAAACATCGATCTATCTTTTTGTCGAGATCTGAAAATACCTGATGAATACGGGGTAATGGTAATTGGGGGAGCCTACATAAAATTAATATTAACTATCAGATTTGCCTGTATGTATCGGTAATGGAAAAATGATCTCATAGTCTCAAACACATGAAGTTCTTTCATAAAACTCGGCACTGGTTCGAGTTCGGCTTCATCGTCATTCTTACCACCATCTTGCCTCTCCTCCAAACAACTTCTGCTTTCCAACTCACCACATATTTCTTCCACACACAACACGTTGTCTGCACCTGGTCCACAAACACGTAAGCATCAAAGTTCACGCCAGCAATGCTTTTCCCCAGTTGAACCTAATCTTCATATTGTGTACCGTCATCATCCCCTCTTCCCTCAATTTCTGTCACGTCTAACGCTCCACTTTTCTTCACGTGGCCACGCTTTACAAAATATTTCTAGATTGTAGACTGGGTCACTCATTTCCACTCTGAAACAAAGTGAATGGCCTTCAGGATGTATTATGTCTATCTTGAGTTGAAGCTCTTTCCTTGCGTCCATCAGACATACAGCTGTATGCACTAGCTGCTTCCTGTACAGTGTAAACCTGTTTGAAACACTTGATCAAACCAAAGTCCGGTGCAGTTAAGGAGCTAAAAGACCACCATTATATTCCTCCAAAAGGATGTGTTTGGAGAAAGAGTGGCACAAATTGTCTACAACTAGAAGGATTTTTCTGCCTTGTGCACTGAATGATACACCAGGAGCACTTAGAAGGTCTCTGAAAATATCTTACTTTATCCACACTTTCGAGTTGGTGTGGAAAGTCACAGGTAGATTCTTTATATTTTTAAGACATCATGGTTTCGCTGACTTTCCAATAACAATGGACACTTATTTGCCTGAGCCATCGCTATTTCTGCATAGTTGTACCATCAATCGTTCCTTCACACTTTTTCCTCCATGGCAAGTATCTTTTTTCAATACCAATAGTTGGTCTGGCAAGTAAATGAAAATTAGACCTGTTTCATCTGAATTATAGATAACACGAGCCTTGTACCCCTCCAGCAGCTTCAAAAACCTCCCGAACCTGAGCTTTGTCGTATTGTCTCTGCGTTGCTTGAAGCGGGAGATACAACCGTTTGAAGCTAAAAAGTTCTCAATCCCCACTGTTGCAGCTATTTTGAGAGCCTTCTCATGCAAAATACTCCAATCCACAAGAATGATTGATGGTCTGGCAGGCTGATACCAGGTAAAGAGGACATTTTATAACTCACTATGTGTCAACACCTTGCTTGTATTTCTCTTCTTTCCTGATGTACCACACTTATCAGCCTGCTTTCTGGTCTTTGTCTAAATAATCACGTTTAAAGTGAATGGTGGAAGGCTCAGTCACTTAGTAATGATAAAAATCACTGTTGATTGAACACACGGGATGAAATGGGTACTCAACTAAATGAAAGTGCGAAGTGAAATGAGTCACACTAATATACAGGCAGGTTTTACCAGTCAGACGAGGCTCTCGCCAGCACCCATCCCCTCCAAACCATTGTTTTGCTGAAAAGACGCTTGACTGTAGCTTGCTATGCCACAATCCAAAAACATTAACTGCTGTTACTGATACTGATCATATAAACATTTGTGTGTGTCTCTTTCTTAAAAATGATCAATCATGGATTAACATTCTTAGGGACTAAAAATTCTGACTGATAGATTTGGGAAATGATAAATCAAGGAACGATTGATGCAGGCTTTATTTATATTGCTTGGATAGGATTTGTTCAGGGCCTATAAAAATTTAATGCTGGATCCATAAAAACAATAAATCAGGGAACGAGGTTTCACTGTATTTGATATTGACAAAGGATGTATGGAAACGGCACTTGACTGTCCTGCAAGCCAGATACTCGATTCTGACCACTTGCAATGAGGATAGTTTTTAAATTCTCTTTTATGGCAAATTCTGGTTGAGTTTTTATATGACTCATACATACATTCCCCCTAAATTGTTCCCCAAATCAAGCTAGAGTTGCCCCACAAACAACATTACAGACACTGTCCTGGGAGTAAGGTCCAATCCTAGCCAGATATATTGTGAAAGGATTCTCCACATGCAGTTTCTCAGCTCCTCTTCAGGGGACTTTTAATGCATTTGATTAAAATAACCTTCCTCCTCATGTTTATGTTACTAAAAATGTTCTGATTTCATTATTTTGTAAAATAACCAGTGAATATATAGAATCACCAAAAGCAATGGTTTATTTAACAAATAATAGGATTTATCTAAATTTACCACTGATTTTATAAATTTCCCAATGTAATTTGGTGAAAGTTTGAAGCATGAACTGTATTATCTACATTTACTGGTGATTTTATAAAATATCTAGTGTATGTAGATAAAAATATAGAGCATTAATCCAAACTAACCTAGTCTAACCTAACCTAAGCTAAAATAAACTAGTCTTAGCTTGTATAAACTAACCTCACTTGCATAAACTAACCTAACCTAACCTAACCTAACCAAACCTAATCTCCACATGACTTATCAACATTCACTGATGGTTGATGGTAATTTTGTAAGCTCACCGGTGATTTTATAAAATGTTGGGTGAGTATGTGAAATAGTAAATACATTTTTTACAATTTCCAAATGAACCAGTGGCTTTGTAGAATCACTGGTGAATTTTCAAACTCATCACAGTCAGCACTCACTGTAGCATTTCTTTAGATAATAATGCCTTTATATGCATTTATATTTTTGTTTTATCTTTTGACAAATTTACCTACACTAGTTGGCAAATATTCGAGATGTCAAACTAATTTAATGATTTGTCTGTGACAAATTCCAGCCACAAATACTATGGGTTCTTTTCACTAAATGGTTTTCCACTCAATCCCTCTCTTTCTTTCTCTCTCTCCACACAAATTTATGTACATTTCCTCTAACATCCTCTCATCCCTAACAAATTTGCATAATTAATATATATTGATCAAATAACAATAAGAATAGATGAGAATCCTCCAATAAAACCAAACTTGTGTAAATCTATAATAAACGAAATTGTTTATTTGTTATAATGGTAATCACTTAAGTATAGTTCTTTTGATTATTATTTGTTAAAAATGAATCAAACTATATACATTAATTTAAGGGAATAGAAATAGAATGCTGACAATAAAGTAACTGTACCGGAATTTAAGGTACATTTCCTCTAAAATATATCTTCATCATTTGTTCAGATATCTGAATAGTCTGGATGGCTAATAATATATGTTGCACATAAAAACAACTTTTGGCACTAATACATAAATTATTACATTTTATTAAACTAGTTTGACTAAATTAAAACAAATTTTCAATTAAATAGTAAACTTTATTGTTGATGCTCTCAAAATGAAACCTATGTCTTTATCTGTGGATTTGTATGTTCTTTATAAGAACATAATAACAGACTTTAATTTATATTACTTTAAAAAAGCACTTTGGATTAATATATTTTCTCCATGTTTTTCTTAAAAAAGTTTTTATTTGTTTATTCAAAACGTTTTTTAAAAATCATTTTGAAGCACTTGTTTTATAAGTTTGAAATTTTATTTTTTAGGGACAGAAGGAGTGGATAATCCAGACAATTCCTTAAAGTACAAAAATTCCAGACTGAAGGCAAACAATAACAAATCACCTCATGAGTGTATTACTTGTAAGAAGAAATTCACAGCAAAGAAGAAACTGGAGTCACATGTGAAAATTTGTCGTAAAGGGTACATTCCCACCTGTCAACTCTGTGGGTTTCATAGGATACACTATGACAAAGTCAAGCAACATATCGTGAGGTTTCACAATATTGACATAAAATATCATGGCTTTTACGTTGAACATCGATAATTCATTCATGAATATAATATAACTATATCCATACGATATTGAACTTCTCTTCCACAAAAGAGTATTAATAAGAATTTAGGTTATCTTAATTGGTTTATTCATTTATAAAACCAGGAAATCAGCAAATAGATACACCAACACTACATTTATTGCTTTTAAAATAAGTTGTTTATTTATTTATAAAAATGGTTTATTGAAATCTACCTTAAATTATTATTACTAATAATATCACGCTTATTTTGTAACTGAGCTCTAAAATATACACATTCATAATTTTTTTAAAGTATCAAATGTTTTATTGTTTTTCACTTGTGATTATTATAATTTTTTTCATATGTTTCCTAATCCATTCTTTAGTTTCTGTTTCATCAGAACATTAACATCTATAAAATGTATTGTTTTACACAAAATGTCTAGCTTTCCCCATTTTTGCTTCTAAGTCATCATTACCACTCAGATCGGTGATATGTAGAAGTATGTGGGCCTAGCTCAAAATATACAAAACATCAAACTATCAACAATATTATATTTAAAAGAGTGAGTGGGGTAAATCCTTTATCTATTCTAGTGCTTCCAACAACTCATGTGCAAACTTACTGTTGTTTTGGTAACAGTGAACACATCAAAGTCTATTCCCATTATTTACTATTAAGTATATTTTGGTTATTGCTCTTGATTTCTTGAGTAGAAATTGCATCTCCATTCTTCCTCTCTGACACCCACAATAACCTTAACATATTATAACCATTTCAAAGAACGTAGAAAATTTATATATTATATTACAAAGATATTTGAAATATCTCACTAAATACAGTGAGCCCCCGATTATCCGTCACTCACAGGACTGGGACATGGTTGGAACACAAAAAGTTTGGGTAGTAAAAGGAGAAAAAAGAAAAAAACTTTACCAAAAACATAAAAAAACAAGTAAAAACATGTTGTTTTTTTCTCTATGACATTAAAGTGTGTATCTTTCACATACAGTCTACATTTTAACTAAGACAACACAAAACAAAATATTTGATTAGAAAACATTGATTTATTTCTGTGGAAAAGTCTGTAATATTTTTCTCTTTTTAAGACGACATTCTAGCCTTGGTTGCTAAGTCTCTCCACTTCTTTAGCAACAAAATGTCCATAGGCGTTGAAGTAGGATGCTGCTCTATATACTGAAGAGCCATATCAAATGCTTGCTTAGCCGGAACTGTCGAATACGCTGAGGAAACAGATATTCAGAGTTCGAATGTGGGAGGGTCTACTGTACTACATATATCATCACATTTTAATTTCTTTAAAAGCTTCTAAACATTATTATAGCACCGACCAGTGATTGAAGGACATCTATAGTGTAACAATATATCAGCATAGATAACTAAAGTGTTTTTTGTTTTTCCTTTAAAACTTTCTCTTTACCTGCGTGTACTTGATGGATAATTTATAAATTAAAACAACCTTATCCTCAACTCAACATTTAAAAATTAATCTTTTTTACACACCCTTAACTGTTCCATCTTCCCTCCGTTTAAAAGCTGTTGCAATTACTTGAAATCCATACTCTCCTCTTAGTCTAGGTAAATATATCATTAATAGCTAGTAGCTGGTAGTTTTAGAGTTAAGATTCATACATAATAAATCCCCAATTTTTGTAGCAAAAACAATCCCAAAACAAACAAACTTTACCTCACACAAACCTCTTCTAGGACTTTAATTGTACTGTTTACAAAAATATAGTTAATTGTTTCAAGATACTTCATTATAGTCATCGAAAACCAACACAATCAAACAAGATTTGTTAAATATCAATCATAAACTAATAATTTTGTAAAGTTGTATTTAATGATTGATGATTGGAGCGAGAAGCAATGAAGTCATAAAATATTGATATAGGTTACAACAGCAATTTCCATGTGTCAAAACTGAGATTTTGCTAAAAATTTATGTTAAATTTAATAAACCATGAAAAACAAAATAAAATATTTATAAATTCTAGGAATGGTATTAAGTAACAATCTAAAATATATATTAGTAACAAATCATGTAAACTTGATGATTACGACTAAACAAATACTAAATTTTAGATTATGTTATAGGGTTTAATCTCTATTTTTTATTTTGTGCATATTTAATTGAATGTTTCTTTGCTTAGTAGATGTAGTGGTGATTATGTTTAGTAATATTACTGTACATTTTTTCTACTTTGCTTTGTTTCTATATGTGATTGAGAATAATAATCTCAATATTCAACCATTCTTTAATTATCGGTTTCTATCATAATTTTTCTTAGTGCATATTTTATTTAAACTTTAGCAGCCTAGATTATTTTTAACTTTGTAGTTTGTTATGGTTATATTATTAATGAAGGACAAACTGAAATTATCTATGTTTTTTTATAAATATAGTTTTAAATTATGAATGTAACTTAAAAACACGAAAGTGGTTAGTTTTCATATAATTAGATAATTTTCAAATAAAAATGGTTCTACTGTACTATTATTTTAAAACAATGCCAAAGTTGGTTTAAATTAAGATGACAGAATAAAATGTATTTGTACTAAGACAAGTTAAGGTTTGTATTCTAAAATTAAATATATTGTTATATGTAAATCATACTCTCAATTCATTTTATGTTCCCATGAAAATCAACCAAAGTATGTTTTCACCATGATTCTCCTCTTTTTCTAACTATATGTATCATAATCTTACTTTTGTTTTATTAAGTGTTGTATCATTTAATCATCATCTGAAAAATAACTCAGTAATATTACTTACTCATAGTAAAACAACAATCTCTTGTTTATCCACCCACCAAATAATATTCATATTTGACACGAGACTTACGTCTTAGAAACATTAACTAGACTGAGGAACTTTACTAAGTACAAAATATTCACACCTATCCTTGGCTCGCTAGCACTATGATTATTTATGTGAATGGTTATGGTTTGATTCCACATGCTGTGTAAATGAAGGTGTGAAACAATTTAGAATGTTGAGATTGGTTTGGTTCAAAAACTAAGTGCATATAGATAGGTGTGCAGGGTACCATGGTGTGTGCAGGATATGATAAAGTGTGCAGTGGGTTTCAATACATGTAATATTACACAACAGCTCAACCACTGAACACTTACCAATGTACCTTTCTATCAACTGACCTTTTGTTTTTAGCACTGTGCTTGTCATCAATCCAACACCTTAGCTCAGTCGTTAGCATGTCGGTCTACTGATCTTGGGGTCCCGGGTTCGATTCCCGGCATGTTCGAAAAATTTATCATTTATGACATGTGGGTTTATCCTTTTACAGTGATGAATTGACACCCGTGGACTGTACGTTGTGCCTGTTCTAGTATTAAGTGGATTATAAGGCATATGAATCTACGACAGACCTAGCAAGCCAGTAGGGGAAAATATATAGCTTGAATAAAAAACTGACCCAGGCCAAGGGCTGGAAACACTAATGAATGTAAATGTAAAATGTTTATCATCGTTATCATTAAAAATATTTTATTTATCTACAAACAGTGATAAAAAAATGCAATTTTCAAAATAATATGTATGACTATATATACTCCTAGGCAATTAGATAAAAAAAAATCCAAGTCAAAACATACAATTGTGCTTTGTTTTTATCATTTTGACTAACAAAACTGTTATGTTAAAAATGTGATTAGATAATAAATTATACTTCTACTTTCAGTTTTTGAATATAATTCTTCAAAAGCTCACTTTATTTGTTGATTATTAAATTAAAAATCCCTATGCATATTAGAAATTAATCTAGTAGATGACACCAAAATTTTAATTTTGTGATTAATTAAATGTAACCATTTTAGTTTATGATTGTGCTACTGCATAAGTTACCTCATTAAGATTACTGATGTTAATTTTATATTCTTATAACTTGAATTATCTCTGATACACACACACACACACACAATACTAATTGAAAAACTGTGACCTGGACAATGTATAAGAATAGCATTAGTTCACTATACTATAATTACTAGTATAGTTCTTATCGATTGTTGTTTGGAGGCGTAATAGAATAAATCTTCAGTTGGTAAGGTGTCAAGTGACAAATTTTACCTTTCAGGTAAATCAAAACAATAAGGATGTAAGCAAACTCACAAATAGACACGGAGGGATTGTATCAGTTTTGCCCCTCAAAGTTACAGTGTTTTTTAATTCTAAATAGAGTATACCAGGTAACTAGCCTTGATCATACTCACACCAATGACAGTATTCACTGCTTACGTTAACGATTTTGTTATTATGTCTAATGCCTTATATAGTGTTTGGGGAAAACAAACCCACTTTGTAACACTGGATGACAATTCTAGCTGAAAAATAATGTTTTAATAAAAAAATATAATTATTGATGTTTTTAATAACAAATAGCTTACAAAAAACTTTAAAGAACTGTACATTAATGTAAAGAGATGTGTGTGGGATTACTTGCATCGACTCACAGAAAGACATTCCTTTTCATAATAAATTCACAAACCGGGAACATTTCACTAAGATATGTGTATTTTGTGTCATTGCACAGTGTTTGGTTTATCTTTCATCAGTACAGCAAATAAAAAGTGGCTGCACAGTTTAAAGTGTCAGGCTCACAATCTATTGAACTGCTAATGATGGGATGATCGAGGTTTGAATTTCTGCTTAGTGCACCAGAGGTGGTTTTCCATCTTATTTCTGCACTAATGGAGGTACACTTATTCCAAAATAACCTCCAATCTTCACAGTTAAATGAAGTTGTTAATAACATTGGTACCCACATTGGTGGGCATGTGGACCGAGTGTCAGGCTCATCTAGTCTGGTTTGTATACGACGTCCAATGTCCAAATTTCAGGCAGGTGTACTGAGGGTGGTTTTTCCTAAATGGTTTCTCACTTTTGCTCCAGTCAAATGCTTGTACACTTAGCATAAATTCTACCTTTCTCATTAACATAATTATATGTGGATATTGTGGACAGTTAGCAAGACTTGGGAAAAAAATACTCTGGTATAGAACTTACTAATACAAAAAAAAGTTTATGTTTTTATAATGACTCTAATAAAAATATCCTTTTCTACTAGTTAAATTAATATATTATCACCAAAAGTAGAAATGATTATTCACCATCCCATAATATATTTTATGGACTAGACGACACACCAAGTAAAATTGAAATATAATTACATTTTACATTTAAACATATACCAAATAGCTTATTGTTGTAGATTGTAATTTAAATATAAACCTAACATTACACATCTAAAGAGTAATATTAATATAAAATCAAATTTGTTCAAATAATAGTTCCACATTTTATAATTTTGGTATCCACATTATCATTCTAGTTCAAGCCATAATGTTTTATTTTATTCAACCCATTAAAATCTTAAAATAAATAGATGAGGTGTTTTTTTTAAGTGAGTATCGTTATTCCGCGCATGCGCGTTGAGTACCTCCGTCTGTTGGCTATCCACAGACACTATTACAGAAGTATTCGACCGTGTTTACATTTGTTTGTGAGTATTTAAAATGGCTCAGTCAATTGAAAATCCTGCCGACTGTGAAATATGCTCTTTTATTCATTTGCTTCATGCAAAAGATGTGAAAGCAGCTTAAATTCATCGGCAGATCAGTTAAGTGTATGGAGAAAATATTATGAGTGAAGGAATGGTAAGAAAATGTGTTAAAGCATTTAAAGATGGCCACACGAATGTGCATGATGAGGAACGAAGTGGGTGACCTTCTGTCACTACTGAAGACTTGGTGCAGAAAGTTGATGGAAAAGTTCGAGAGAGCAGACGCATTTTGATTTAATCTTCATCTAATGAGTTTCCTCAAGTTTCAAGAAGTGTTCTTTATGGAATTGTGATAGAACACTTAAATAATCCTAAGTTGTGCTCACGCTGGGTACCTAAAATGTTTACTGAGGTGCGCAAAACCAAACGTTTAGCCAGTGCGTTGACTTTCCCTGAGCAATACAGTGATTTTGGTGATGCTAATTTAAGCCAAATTGTCACAGGCGACGAAACATGAGTGGCTCATGTTACGCCGGAATCGAAACAACAATCCATGGAATGGTGGCATTCATCATCACCCAAGAAAGTGAAGTTCATGCAAAAAATTTCAACCCGAAAAATCATGTGTACTGTGTTTTGGGATAGGAAGGCGGTGTTGCTTGTGGATTTTTTTACCTCGTAGTGACACAATACATTCGGAGACCTTTTGTGAAACTTTAACTAAACTGTGTCGTGAAATCCAAAACAAAAGGCGTGGCATTCTGGGTAAGGGTATTGTTTTGCTTCTTGACAATGCCTGTCCACATGTGGCTAATCGTACCCAAGATCTCTTCGCATCATTTGGCTGGAAATAACTTATCACCTTCCGTACAGTCCCGATCTAGCGCCTAGTGATTACCACTTGTTCATGGATTTAAAAAAGCATCTTGGTGGTCATTGCCACGACGATGATGATGATGATGACCTCAAAATGACCGTGTTGCAGTGGTTATCAAATCAGGTGGCAGATTTCTATGAAGATGGAAATCAAAAGCTGGTTGTACGGTATAACAAGTGCATTATTATTGGTGGAAATTATGTTGTAAAGTAGATCAAAGTACAGGCTTTCATGTAAAAATAAAACTGTTTTAAAAAAGTACACTTGTGTGTTTTTAATTTTAAGACGGTACTTACTTAAAAAACATACCTTGTAAATATAATTTTCTTTAAGATGTACTATAATAAATGCTATGTTTTCTGCATATTTTAGTTAAAAGTAGATAACTAATATATTTCTTCACAAGATACCATGAATATACAACAAAACATATGCAAATTGTTGTACAATGTTGATAACTGCAGGTAATAACAAATTATAAATAAATTTAACTAAGAGCAAATATGTATGGGTTTGAATAACATAAACTGATATATTTTTTTACTGCGCAACTCTCAAAATAATCTACAATGTATTTTTCTCTATGATCATTATTATTTTAACTGACTGTGACCACAAATACATTTAAAAGAGTTAGAACAAAATTTCATGATTTTAGAATAAGTGCATAGTTAGTTATAAGCCATGCATTCTACAGGAACCTAATAATATTAGTACTATTATGATTAGAATTTGCATATCATTCTTAAGATTTAAAATTAATTCCTTTCCAGAGGCTACCTATAAATATGTGTTAAGTGTATGTATTCACTCACATGTATGTAAGGTGTATATGATTAAATTAAACTAAGCACATTACATATGTAAGTGGTGTAGTCTACAAATAGGTAACCACTTAATCAAAATTAATTTCAATTCTTAGAAATAATATTCAAATTCTAATAACAACACTACCATTCATATGCATATATATTTTACAGGGTAATTGTTAAATCAGCCTTTTTTTTAATAAGCCTAGGTTTTTTTACACAAAATTTTACCTTTTTGTCAAAAAAAAATTCATCTCACCTAGGTCATTTTTTTTTTAATACGGCTATAGACCTCCAGCCTTAATGTAATGGAAACATTTAAAGAAAGAAAGGTTGTCAAATCTTCAGTCATTTTATAAAAAGACTAACTCATCCAGCCTTATTGTTAAACTTCCCCAGCCGCTGGGAGTGCTGACCTCTCTCTGATGCAGGCGTTTGTTTGACAAAACAATGGCCCCTCTGTCAACAAGTGTGGAGTTTGATTCACAGGATGGTTTTTCATCTATTTCAATCTCAACTGAAAGTTTTTAGGTAATAGAGTTAATGAGTTGAATGATATAACAAGTTCTACAAGGGAAGAAACTGAAGAAACCCTGGACCAAACAGTGCATGTTGGAGGTTATGCAGTCGGTAAGTGATTTCGACCATAATTGGGCAACGAATGCTTCACCGTATCATTTTATCACCAAGTATGTAGTTATGGTTGCTGGAGGAGAAGCACATTTGATAATTAACCATAAAGATTGGAGTGAACCAATAAATATTATTCTACCCCTCGATGAGCACTATGCAAAATTGTTAGAGGATCATAAGACGTATGGCCATGTAGGTCGAAATGAAATAGTCTATGCTCTAAAAGATAAGTTTTAGTTCCAAAGTCTGTGATTGAAATATTTGTTGCCATTTGTCGAGTTAGCTTGAAGAACAGGTATCAACGTTGACAGATTGTCTCAAAAGGATTTTAATGTAAGAGGGCAGGTTGATTGACTTGACCTCCAGTTACTCGCTGATGAACAGTTTCTAAATCGCCAATATAGTGCCACTAAATTGGTTCATTTAAGGCAAATGCACTCTAAAAGAACAGCAGAGGTGGACTTAGAATTTCTCAACATATTTCTCGAATTTGGAGTTAAACCCTTCAATTGGTCACAAATTTGTGGCAGGCATCACCCAGGATTTGATATCACTCAGGCCAAATATAAAATTGTACACAGACTTCACATCGTTCTTAGATTCAAGGGAGGCTAAAAATAACCTATAAAAATGTCCAAAACATGCTTTGTGCTACGATGCAGGACAACATCTCAACAAAGTGGAGCATTGAATGCTACTTTGTACATGGCAGAAGAACTCCTTTCTACATCAGATCATTGAGAGATACCTATACCAAGCACTTTTTGGTTGCAATCCCAATATCGAACTCAATAACAGAGGACTCCCAAACATAGTTCTTGACAAACTCACCATTGAAGGAGAACTAGAGGGTATCTTCAACACTCAAGCTTGCACTAGAGAGACAGAACAAGGGTCTGTGATTGCAAGCATATTAGGAGAATGTTGAAGGAAAAATAGTAAACTTTAGAAACAGAGTGTACAGTGTTGGAACGTTAGCGGGAATAATTAAAAACTTGTTTCCACAAAATGAAATTAAGCCATCAACATCTTTATTTACTTGGACTGTTCCAGATGAAACCATTTCGCTATGAGAGGCAATAGATTATTAATCATTGTTTGGAGGATAGGCCTTCCAAAAGTGTCTTTGCAAGCCATCACTGCCGCACAAAGAGATGTGCTTGCAACAAAAGTGAACTCAAGTGCAATTCAAGGTGTCATTCAAGTCCAAAGCCTAGGAAATTCCATTTAACAGTTTGTTTGTAATTCAAATATAAATATTGTAAAATATAACAACACAGATGATTAATTGTTGAAGCCATTTGAGTCCATTTTAAATGTCACACGTTAAAATTATTTTGTATTTAGAATATTTGCTTGTATTCATTTCTAACATCTATATCTCCCCTTTTTTTTTTTCAGAATCATCAGAAATGGCCTATCTTCCTGATAAATTAAAAATAAATAGTTCCTTCAAAAAGAATAAATCAAGATTGGACTACAATGTGGTTGCTATTGAAGATAATTCTTATGTCTTTCAATGTCCGATGTGCAATAACATTTATCGACACAGCAGGTCTTATCGCAGACATGTAAAGGAAGAATGTGGCAAGGTTCCTAGTTACTCATGTCGGTTGTGTGGGCACATGGCAAAACAGAAAGGAAATCTTAAACTACACATTATTCGACATCATAATATAGATAAAGATATTGTAAATTATTATATTGTAAATACATTTGTGTGAGCATTTTATTTTGTTTTGCAAATTAAGGTCCATTATGATTTGAATAAATAATAGTAATAATAATAATGATAATAATGATAAGAATAATATGTAAACAATACAAAATTATTTTAAATTCTGGTAATTATTCTGGTTATACCAAATATGTAAGCTTAGCTTTTTTATCCAAGAAATTAAAATTGTTAAACTAAGTTTATGTGTATATATTTGGAAGAAGATTTAGGAAATGTGGATATAAAAATATTCTAGGAGATAAATGGCTTGAATCAAAGTTTTAGGTAAATTTGTTTTGACAACCATTCTATATGTAAAAAAGGTGCATATTCCAAAAATACCAGTCTTATAATACCTACATACAAAATTGCACTTTTGTCCTATTTTGACCATATTTGGCCATAATACTTATTTCTTTATGAAAAAAAAAATCGAAAAAATTATTGTGCAGTATAAAATTAAATTGCTTTTCACATAGAATACAGATTTGAAGTCAAAACACAGGTAACTCTGGTCGTTTAAGAGATATTTTAAATGTAGTGGTAAAAATCTAGATTTTTCATGTTTTTGGAAAAATTAATTTTGTAAATGACCTAAAACATAAAATGTAAACATAAATTAATTCTTTATAATATATATATATATATATCTATCAGAAAAAACTTTACGATCAATGGGATTACAAATGTTAAATATTATCTTTTAAATGTGTGGCAAAAGTTCAGCTACTAATCATCTCCATCTTCATCACCACTGTCATTGCTATTATCTGAATCATCATCAGTAATGCTGTCATTGTTACCATCATCCTTATCTGTGACATCTTCTGGTTCCATGGTTTTGGAAGGTATAGTTGGCATCTGACTGCCAGTAAACCATACTGGTTCAGAGATTCCATTAACCCCCTTCCAGCCATGATCTGTGTGTTGAATATTCTTTAGTTTATCTCTTAGCTGTGTATGTTTTCATAGATATGCAACATTTTTGCAACGTTCTAATTTTTGTACTAGAACATCTTTGCAGGGTGGAAGCATGCTCGTATCAATTCCTTTTATTTTATCCAATCGACTATTTGGATTTGTAGGTTTGCATTAGTACATGAAAAGTGTCAAACTTGCCTCATTGGCAGAGGATAATCCTTCCTGGTTATATAGTGAACAGACATACTTTTTTACAAGACTGTCATCATCAACAAATGTGGTGTTCTCTCCAAATCTGCCCAAACCTTCACTATGGAAACAACTCTTTTCAGATTTCCCTTCCCAAAGAAGGATGACGTGTAGTCAGAGCATGATATCCTGACAACACCTACAAAGTGTTGGACCAATGTGGTTTGCTAGTGTAGTTTTATGTGATTATCTTCTACTGTTATCACCCGAATGTCAAAGTTTCATCCCCACATTGACCTTTAGTTGGTTGGAATGATAGAGGAGAGTAACCATGATATCAGTGTCTGTTGCATGGACAACCACATTCTGTCTTGGGTATGCTTCTGAAACTATGATGAGATGGTACACCTGAAATCTTCAGAATGTAACTGATTTTGACCAGTGATGTGAAGCGATCCATCATTCATTCGTCTTTCCTGTTGCTCAGCATTCTTAGCTCAACAAACTTTCCATTTTTATCTCGGATTTTGCTCTTGATAACAGAACTGGCAAAGTTGCTTACTTTTCTTATTTTTATTGGTCTCTCAAACCTTGTAGGATAATCTAAGGATTCTTTGATGAACTCATCTTTTCACTTCTTCCCAAAACAAAGATATTTAGCCGATTATATTTTACTTTTCCTTTCATTTTCCTGCTATCAGCTATACACTAGAGATTTGTGTCTTCCAGCAAGGTTTCAACAATAGAATTCATAGTATACTCCATTCACGATAGGGATTACTCTCTGAAAGGTCTTTTTTCCTACCAATTCCCTACTATATAATAGATTTCTGGTAGGGGATAAGGCCTTTCAGAAAACAATTCCTACGATGAACAGACTTTAGTATCAACTGTCTGAGAAAAGTTCTCTAATTATTTTTTGAATGTATTCACTTTCGATTTATGTGTTTCATGGCTTGTATTTGTATAATTATTTATTCTTGTTTTTCAAACAGATGCCTAACTATGTTGCTTTTAGCTGATCTAGTAACTGTCCAACGCTTAGTTGCTCCTTGACTTTGATGAGAAGAAGTTATTCCAGTTTGTCGTGAAGCTGCATCGCTATTTATATACTCTCTGGTTGTTTGGCAAAGCTATTGGATGACAAACTCACTGATAAAGCGCCTCTTTCAAGTTGTTACATATGGCCAGGACGGGTAGTATACATGTTCAAGAGCCAGCGATAATACAAGCACATGTAGCGCGCATAATTTTGGTGACTTGCAGCAAAGAAAATATTAGTCATTTTACCATCATGAAAATGAAAAGATCCACATAATTTTTTCTAACTACTTTACTAAACAATATGTAGATATCAACCATGTCAATGTAGTTTCTCCAATGCTGTGCATTAACACCATATTTACCAGCTCTGGTCTCATCACAAACACTTTCTTTCATATGTATATAAATCATGAGAAAATTTAAATTTTGACCACCAAATTCAATATATCCCATAAACGACCACAGCTAACTCCATTTTGATTTCAAATCTGTAATCTACATGCAAAGTGCTTTAATTTGATATATTGCACAGTAACTTTTGAGTGTGTGTGTGAGTGTGTGTGTGTGTGTGTGTGTGTGTGTGTGTGTATAAAGAAACACAGATTATGGCTAAATGGGGTCACAATAGGTGAAAATAAGACTGGTATTTTTGGAATCATTACTTTTTTTTTTAAATAGAACATGGTTGTCAAAACAAATTTACATTAAACTGTCATTAAAGCCCTCTATCTTTTAGACTAAACATATAAAAGGGAACAAACACAATAGGCCATATGCAATCAATTGTAACATTCACACAAAATTTGAATTCCTTGCAAGTCAATTTCATTCTCAGCCATTAATACATCTTCATCTGTATATAACAGCACTCTTATATTCACATTGTCTATTTGTACAACAACCGTATACTCACAAGCATCCTTAATACACTTATCCTTGAATACTTTAAACAACCATGGAGACATAACTCAACATCTTGTTCAATGTCAAACCATTCGCTCAAAGCTCCATCAAACCTAAATCACGCTTTACTTTCATCATACACCTTCATAATTGCATTTTCCTACTCATCCGATTGTACACTTTCTCTAGATCAAAGATTGCACAATAAAATTTCTTCCTTACTGCCACACATTTCTCAATCACTTGTTGCAGTGAAAACATCTGGTCAATACAACTTCAATCTGGCATGAAACCACACTGCACACCCCAAATTTTGTCCACAGTTTTTTCACACGCCCTCTCAATTAAGACTCTCCCGAAAACTTTGCTTGGAATACTCAACGGACTAACTGTCCTATAATTCTCTCAGTCATTATGAACATTCAAAATCTCAGTGCACACATTGAACAACTCAATCAATCTGGCAAAAAGTACCATGCCCTCACACTTATCACTTCACTTTTGATCCCATCAACGTCTGCAGCTTTGCCATTCTTTAACATTTGTCTGCTTCTTTATCTATGTTATCACCATGCAATTGCTCAAAATACTCCCTTCATCACTTTATTATACTGTTTTCATCCAAGATTATCTCACCACTTTAATTCTCATTGTCATAAGTATTTATTTGCACTCTTTATTTCATACTCCTTACCCACTTCCAGAACAGCTTCTTATTTCCTTAAAAATCATTCTGCAATACTCTTCTTCTTTAAATCTCTTTTGTTACTTACTCCCCTTTACTATTTTCTTTGTATTAATCTCTTTCTCTTTGTATAAGTCCCACAAACTTTTATGTTCTGTTTCACTCTTCACAGCAATCATTCGTTTGTTCGCTTATTTCTTTCTCTCGTAGCTTATTTCACCTGTTTATTCCAACACGCGTCTCCTTTTAAGTTTGCCACCACTGTCACCCCACCCACATTTTAACTATGGCCTCTTTTATTCTGTTTTTATATCATTAGCATTTATTTCAACATTACATTCATGCTTTTATAAAGTTAATTTTTCACCCAACAATAACTAATGAAATAAAAAATGTAACACCTTTTTAATATTAAACATTATTAAAAATTGAATATTCACAATACCAACCTGAACATATACTTTTACATTTATTGAACATTATTCTGAAGAATAAACCGACTGGTGTTATAAAAAACTGTCTTGAATATAAACTACAACTTTACATTACATCCACTACTCTTTCCAGTCTGTGGTCTAGGTCAGTTTTTTATTCAAGCCATATATTATTCCACTACTGGCTGGCTAGATCAGCTTCATATGCCTTATAATCTATCTTAAGACTAGGACGGGCACAACATCCAGTCCCTGGTCGTTAATTTATCAATGGGAAAGAGTAAACCCAATGATAAATTTTTGGTCATGCTGGGATTATAACTCAGGACCCTTAGTTTAGTAGGCAGATACACTACCAACTGAGCTAAGGTGTCAGACTATAAATTACAACTGTCAAATCTAAAATTTGACGAATATTTACAATGAAATAATAGAACATATTGCATTAAATAAGAAACCATGACTACAATATTTTATAATAAAATGTTATTAAATAAATGGAACACAAAATGTATTTACAATCTTATGTTTAAGAAAACTAAATAGCATTAAATATATTTCATTATCTTGCTTTGATAAATTTAATATAAGGTATATTAGTTAAAACCAGATTGATAAGCTATATGGTAAAATGGTTAATTCTAAATGTAAAATTGTAATATAATTTTAAGGTTGATATATGAAACCAATTGTTTGTAATGTCTGAATAAATTATTGTCAATTTTATATCAACTTTGGCAAATTATAATTATTATAACTCTATTGCCAATATGAAATTGGTATCTGGGAATAATTTTTCATTATAAATATGAATATGTTTTTATTTTTACAGATTAAAAACCATTTAAGGGTAGTTTACAAATAATAATTTAAAGTTTTTCATGAATTGTTAAAAATATGCGAACACTCTGGTTTAAAATTTATAATATTATGTTCCAAGAGGAAAACTTACTTAAGGCAGATTATTGAAACTTATCTTAGAAAATTTTCTTTGTACCTATATTAAACAAGATGATAAAGTTTGTGTGATGGTGTCATACCATTTATTTTAGTTTACATAGCTTACACAGTCAAATGTAAATAGTTAGGTTTTTCCAGGTGCTTATTTGTGAAATATTTTATCCGTTGATTTCTGAGATCCCCTTGATTAATGGGCCTAGTCATGGGTTTAAGACCCAGACCTTTGACTTAGCACCTCCACTTTATAAATTCATTTATGCAAAAATACTTTTTCAAATATATAATATTAACTTATAAGTTAACTCTAATTTATGATTATTCTCCTCATATAAATTTATAAAATATAGTCAAATGAATTCAAATCTAGATCTACCAACATTCACTCTTGCAATAGACAAGATTTCCAGTGACACTGAGGTCTAGATTTGAATCCTGGTTAGGTGCATTCAGGTTGTCTTTTCTTGAAACATTATAAAGCACTTTATTGGTTATATTTAATCAGTTTAATAATATCTGATACTATAATTATTCATGTATGCAGGTAATTTAATATACATTCAATGAGGCCAGTGTATTAAAATAAAGATAAAAATAATTTGACATTCTACCAATGTTATATTTTGAAAAGATTTTGGGTAAGTATTATATTATAATAATCACTACTTTGTTGTTATTTTATTGACACATTTTGGAATAAATTTCGCTATGTTTACTGATTTTTTAAATTGATGCGACAAACTTAAGACGGACTCACCCTGAGAGGACTGTGTTATCTTGGATTGATTCAAAAGTGGTCTCACAAGGTCGCGGTCCAGACGATCCAGCACAGTAGGCCCACAGCCGTGTCAATGTGAATTGAAATCCAGGCACCCTATGGTTGATCATGTGTCATTCCTCTTAGCTTGGCTTCTTCCGGCAGATGCGAACTTTCACGAAGGTTCTTATCTACAATCTGACAATGCCTGGAGAACAGTCCACACAACTATGAGTGCATTAATTATGGCCCAAGGAGACTTAATAATTTTGGTTCAAATATATAATTTTCAACATAAAGATTATGATAATAATCTCATTAAAGAAGTTATTTGGAAGGAGGTAGCGGAAGTACTCAATGTCAAAAGTAGCTACGGTGACCAAAACAGTCAGAGCGTGGTGGGTGATGAGACAACACAGCTGGTGCACAGTCCCTTGAGTGTGAATAGTAGTGACACGACACAGTCGGCGCACAGCCCTCTCATTGTTAATACAACTTTAAAGGTTTATTTCAGTTATACATATTATGCAATAAACAGTTTTATCTAATATGAAATGCATAAGAAAAATAAATAAGAAGAACCTAACCACCATTTCTCAAGAGTAAAAATCAGTATTATCTTTTTCAATGCTATAACAAGTTTAAACATAATTAAAAATTCATTCATTATGTGTAACATATTACATAGAGAATCCATGGATTTATAATTAAAATCTATTTAACTCATGGCTTTTAATAAAAAAAATTTTTAAATGTGAAAGTAAACAAATTAACAGAATGATAATACATAGCTGTACAATTTTCAAGAAAAGGCGTTAGTGTGCTAGTGTTATGGCAATTATTGAATTAATCATTCAATGACTAAATTAAAATTACATATTAAAAAAATGAACTAACATTCTGCTGAAGGAAGAATGGAAAATTACATTGTGAAAAATACTATCCCCAATACGTCTGGCTGGAATATAAGCCCTGGCCTTCCGTTTAAAATTCGAGCATTTTACTGTCTAAATGACTAGTTTACAGGTAAAAATACAAATTAAACTATAAAAAATCACACAAAAAACTATTTATTAAAATAGATCACAATATTATGATATGGTGACATCAAGTGAACAAATTTATTAGGGTTATAAAACTCTTCTTGATATTATTCGCTGTGCCAACCAAACTACTAAAGTTAATACCATGCTACAAATTTATTTCAATAGCCAGTTACTGCTTATAATATTATTAACAATTTATAAAAGTGTATTGTGGAAATTATCATTAAAGGCTGTATTGTCCAAAATTAACAAGTATAATTTTACATATATTTGAGTAGGTCTTCCCAAATCAAATTTTAGTAATGGTTTTAAACACTAATCAAATGTAACATTCGCACAATATTTGAATTCCCCAAATCTCTTGCATTGTTTTATTTAAAAACTAAAAATGCACAGACATTATACTCGGCATATTAATAGTATTTGGAAAGATGTATCAAGTATTATTATAAATGTTATTCACATCTACCTATCTTCTACCTGGCTGGAGCAGGCATCCTTCCTCTCACTAGGAATCTTCACTGTAAACCCTTCCTGACTGACCTTGAAATCATACATATATCACTAGGGGTTATTGGCAATCTTGTAGCTCATCTCATTTATATAATTGATATAAATTATCATGAGCTTAGGTACAAAGAGCGAGGGCTATGAGGTTCACAAACCTCCCCCTCCAACCCCACTGAAATTTTCTCGATATGAAGCTTAAAGATGGCCTTGTATCAAACTTCAAATAACCTATAGATGCAACCACTTTTCAAAAAATTGCTAGGGAAGGACCGCTCCAAATAGCTTCGCATTTAATTTTCAAAATAATTTCCAGTAAAATATCACTCTAATTGGCTTCAAGAAGCAACCATTAAAAAAAATATTTAGGGGGCTACCCCAAATAGCTTCTACACGCATATAATATTTAAAAAAAACTCCATGTGAAGACCATACCTTCTAAAAGCATCCAATTTAAAACATTTGCTGGTAGAAGACAACTTCAAATAGGTGGCCTGGTAGTCTAGGGGTAAGGTTCATTCCTTGGTCTTGGCATAGATTTTTCTGATTACCAAACTCTTCCTTCACCTCTGACAAGACATGTATTAATCCCAACTTGTGAATGTGGGGAATGACAGGCCTCCACCGTGGTTTGGATTCCACATTAAACTGTGGGTCCTCCATTTCATCTCACAATCACCCTACCATTACACATAAGCGTAAGTGTGTATAAATACTACTACTACTACTACTAATAATAATAATAATAATAACAATAATAACAATAACAAATAGCTTCTAGGGGCATCTATTTTTTGAAAGAATAAAACCCATTCTAAATAGCTTAGAGCACATTCAGGAATAAAATTTAGGATTTTTTTAAAACTCAAGCTCCATGCATGCACAAATTCACACATGTATACATGCACACAGATATATGATTTTGTTTGTCTATATGCTCATGAATTATTATATGGGCTAGTTCATACATAAAATTCATAAAAAAGTGTCACCTTTATGGAATGTCACTTTGCAAGACTAATGCAAACTTTTATTTTTACAGTAAGCCCACATTTGACTACCATCATTGATCCCGAGCCACTAAAGTTCGGCATTCTATAAATGTTGCATTTGATTTATTTACTAAAAGTTAATAATAATACTCCATTATCTACTATTATACAGTTTTTCTTTACATCATTAATTAAACAGACTAGAAATGTAAATACAATTTTGGTATTTTTATTTCCACCATTGTGGCCATATGAGTTTCTACTTTTCAAATAACGGATTTCCTATGAAAATTAGACTTAGTTTAAGCTCTTCTTAAGAACTAACACTCGATCTCTATATTCTTACCCCAGGTTTCTTGGCTAAAATCCTACCCAGCCATTCAGACGGTTCTATGTACCGGTACCAACACTCCATATTAGCCAAACAGATTTGGTTAAATTCACTCTTCATAAAGTCTGGCCTGAACCTAAAATCTGCGTGTTGTCATCTTAGTTTTACAAAACTCATCTTGAAGAGGGTATCTAATGCCCATGCAGTCGGTTAGCATGAAACAAACCATTTTCTGGTCTGTAATGCATAATGCAAACTAAGCATTGACCAACCCCAAACCATTTAAACAATTCAAGTACTTTATTTTTAAAGGGATTTTTAATATACACTTTACTAAACAATTTCATTATATGAACTTAACAAATTGCAAACTAACTAAATAATAGAAAAGAGAATAACCCTAGTCCCTCAACTATCAATTCATTGCTTCTAAAGCAGATTACCTGATAATAGTAAATTCTTAGACCACGTGTGTCAAACTCATTTAATCAAGAGGTCGATATTGAAAATTGAAAATAATGAATGGGCTATCACAAATGAAAAAATAAGATATAATATAGTAAGACCCACTCTTTATTACCCCCCTCCCCTGAATATTTCATGATCATTCAATAAAATATTTTTAGAAATCTGACAACTGTGAAGGGTTTTGAAATTGATGCGATTAAATGTGACTTGTAGACTAGACTGTAGACTAGACTGTTGATGACAGAGAAATTGGGGTCTAAATCTCAGTCTGGTGTACTAAAGATTGTTTTTCCAAAATTGTTTTACACTCTCCCTCCATGCAAATGCTTTTACTCTTCCCTAAATTCAACCTTCCTCATCCCTAACTTATTAGCATAATTTGTATATATGTGTATAGGCTAAACAGGTAATAAGCGTGGTGATATATTTTTTTAAATGTGACTATGCATAACAATCCCAAATGATATATTTCTCTAAGTTTTAAGATAAAATAATTGGGCTATATTTGATATTGATTGATCATAAAGTCCACTGGCTCCAAGTCTGGTATACCTGACTTAAACCATGAGGGAAATCAATTAACTACAAAATATATAATTAGTAGATATTTTTAGACTAAACCTATTTAAAATTTATACTAGAGATGTCATGATACCTATTTTTCTGGATTTTTATTCAGGAATATTTCCTATTTCACTATTTTCCTAGCTTCCAGCCTCATTTTAAAACCTATTCATTCAACTTCATAATACAGAATAAATACTAAAAAATTTTATTAGTAAAATTTCTTTTTTAATTTTGACGAATAAAAAGATCAATTTCACCAAGTTTTATAATATATTATACATAATTGGGAATTACAATAGTAATAATGTACTTTTACCTACAAATAAAGCCTCATTGATTCAAATATTTGATAAAAGTTTAAAAAAAAAGGTTTAGTAAAAATTTTTTAAAAACACGAGTCTTTTAAATACATCAATTAGGGTAATTAACTAAACCAAAATATTTATAAAATAAACAAATATTAGAGATAATCGTTAACTACTCCTTCTGAATTTTGCTATTTTCTTATTTTCCAGTAATTTCGCTAATAGCTAAGGATTGAAGTATTAAAAATTGTAATATTAAGATCGGTTCTTTCAATACCAGTAAGAATTTAAAGTATAGAGGTATCAAAGAACCTAGTTTGACATCCCTAATTTATACTGTACAAATATATTATAATACTCTTTTGGCAATGTATATTATGCTACTATTTTTATTTTTATACTCAAAATAGCTCCTGATACATCATTGACATGAATATTCAATGAATAATTAATATCGTTGTGAAATAGTGTAATGACTAATTATGTCCAGTGCCAGCTCAAGGGGTTCATGCGCCCTAGTCAAGACTTTAAATTTGCACCCCAATTATATTCCATACCATGCCTTACAGCAAGCATACCCATTCCCATCATCATTAGGTCATCAATCTTGTGTTTGGTTCACTGTAGCTCTTCACTTTTGCCCTTTCCAGACAAAATTTTATACCTTCTTCTACCAATATCATCCGTCATTTGATTCATATACTTCAACCTTGGTCTCTCTCTGGAATTTCCCCCTTCCACAACATCTTCTTCTATAATTATATTCATCAAATTATTATGTCTCAGTATAATGCCTATTATAATAACTCTTCTTTGCTGTGTACATTTCCAAAGTTTAGGATTTTTTTCCTTAATTCCAAATGTATGCTAGTCAAAGTTAATAATGTCTTCTTATTATGAAAAGTTTTCTTCACCTATGCTATTCTACTTATAATATCTCTCTTGCTTATTTTATCTTCAGTTAATTTAGTTTCTTGCTAGCAAAACTCCATTACTTATAGCCTTATTTCTTATAGTTCCATTCATTTGTCTGGTTTTTCCTTTAGTCCACATCATGACTTTTATTTTATTTTTGTTGCTATTAATATTATATCTCATTTTCAATATCTAGTCAGTTTTTCTCAGAAGTCCTTGCAGTTCACTTAAATTTCAGAACAAACAGCAATGTCATCAGTAAAAGGAAGTATGTTGATAAGTTCTCCTCCTATTCTATTTCCAAATATGATTCTTTCTTTTACCTATATTAGTGCTTCTTCTTCATAGCGTTAAATATATTGAATATATTCGGAGATAGGTTGAATCTTTGTCTAACACCTTTTCTTCTTTTGCTTCCACCTCATACTCATTAACTCTAATTATTGCTGTCTGATTTTTGTTTAAGTTGTATATTATTCTTTGTCCATAGTACTTGATCACAATTCTTCTCAAAATTTCAAACATTTTATTCCATTCCATATCATCAAACGCTTCTTCTCTAGCCAAAAATTCAATGCATCTATTCCTTCCCGTGCTTTGTTTTTCTAATAGCGCCTCAAAAACAGAATGGCCTCTCTTGTTCCTCTTTTCTTTATGGATTTATATCGATCCTCTTCAAGTATTGCTTCTATCTTCTGCGACCTAGTTGTTTGCATTATTCTTTTAAGTACGTTTGATACATGTGTTATGAGGTTTAGTATCCTATATTCTTCACATTTAACTGATTTAGATTTCGTTGGTATTGCGACAACTATGTTCTTTTGAAAATACTGTAGGATATTCCCTATTCTGTACATTTTCCTACAAATCTGATACAGTTCTTCCTTTATTTCTTCTCCAGCATGTTTGAATAGTTATACAGGAAGTCCATCTTTTGCCACACATTCATTATTAATATGTATCTGCTTGCTGTATATTATTATGATTTATTGTATGAAGGAAAGAGAAAAGAAACTTCTGGGAGCTCAAGGTGGAGGCAGCGGACACAGAACATTGACAGTCTAAGTTCACTGACAAGGAATGGACCTGTTGTAAGAGAGAACAAACAAATAATATAAATAATAACTGTATGGTGTTATAACAACAATACAACACAAGGATACGATATAGAATAATACCATAAAATAAACTTTTACCAACCACCATTCCTCCTCTTTTCCTGCCCATCAAATTCATTGGCATGGAAGGAGTTATATTTATATATATATATTTTTTTACTTAACACAGTGTCTTACTACCCATTCAGGCTATATGCTTTTAGTAATATTATTTGATTTAAAAAAACTATCATATTATATGATAAGGATGTTCAAATATCAAGGTGCCAAAGAAGATATTGGAAACGTACTACCACAATTCTATGAACTTCTTAGCTAGTCTCTGTCTTTAACGGACATTATAACTTAACTAGATTCAAACCCTTTAATAACGGAAAATTAATATGATCGTCACAAAAAACTAGCATAGCAGAAAGTAACAATCATGGCATAGTGAAAAACATGATTAACAACATTGGCACATAAAATGTAGCTATTTCTAAATTAATAAATGTTAAATTGTATACCAAGAGCTATTTGATCCAAAAGGAGCTGAGTATACTACGGATTGGAGGTACTCATCATAAAACATTGTTAGGATGATCAAGCCTCATATATTATGGTGAGCAGGACATGCAGCACAAATGGTATAATATAGTGAACTTTGTTCAGGGAACTGACTGGCAAACCCAATTGGAAAATAACATTGGGAATACCTAGACACAGATAGAATGATAGCATTAGAATCGACCTGAGGGAGATAGGGTGTAATGAGGTGGACTGGATAGAACTAGTTCTAGATAGGGACAGAGGGCATACTTTTCTAAGTGCTGCAATGAACTTTTGAGTTGCTAATTTCATAGAGTAAAGAAATAATGATAAGATTATTTTTTTAAGTGTTTTACCAAGCAGTGTTATAAAGAAATATTGAAAAAATATACTATAATACTATCTCTAAATTATTATAAATTATTTTTCTATATGCAATGTAAGCAGTCGTCTCAGTCTACAGTTATCAGTATTGTGAGTTGGCTGCAGATGGCTATTTTATTGATCTAAGACAATATAAATCTTGGTTTGTTAATTTAACATTGATAAACCACCATTTTATTCAACATTGTTAAACACGTGATCCCCTTTCCCTCCAACCAAAAAATTAATTCAAGATTTGTTCTTATATAATTTCTTAAGGATTGAAGTCTTTTGTGTCCTTTTCTATGTTCTCTACCTTTACTGAGATATCATCAAATATATTAACTATGGTACTTCAATTATGTCTTATTATTATTAGTACCGTGTCTTACTATCCCTTCGGGTTATACACACAATTTCATCTTAATCAAAATAATTTATGTATATTTAATATTACTTTCTCAATATCATAAACAATTTACAAGATTCCCACCTGGATTTACTTTCTTTGGTTACACTAAAATGTCAAACTAAAAACATTATTTTAAATTGTGTAGTATTTGACTTTTATTTCCATACAAATTATATCAATTTTGACTGATTTTAAGTGATATTAAAAATAAAATACACATAAATTGAAGTTCATATGATCAAAATTTGATTTAAAACCAGCACACTATTTTATTGGTATGAACGTAGGTCTGATGGAATTCACATTTCTATCTTATGCACTATTTTGAAAGAAAAATTTAATATAACTATTTACCACAGTATTTTAAACATAGTTATTTTGAGTAAATATTATTTTAAATATAAATAGTATATCTTTTATTAAAGCTAAATAATTATTTATGTTCTAACATTTTATTTTTATTCCAGATTCAAGGTTGTGGCAATGCTCACCTCACAAAGAACAATCCTCAAATCTATCAATGAAATCTTCAGATAATGTTTTTAATATTATTGAACTTGAAAATATTCATAATAACAAAGCACTGAATGCCGCTCTGTTTAATCAAGATGGAATGTCTGAGCTAGTAACAGAAAACCCAAACAACCACTGTGAAAGTGTATTTCCTTGTCCACTTTGTGGTAGAGTGTATCGTCACCAAAGGAATATGAAAAGTCATCTCTCAAATGAATGTGGAAAGATGCCACAGTTCTTTTGTCCTCATTGCTCATACAAAACAAAATGGAAACACCATTTAAAAAGACATGCTAAACACAGACATATGGTAGATCTATAATTCCTTTAAATTTACACTTCTTATAAATGCAATAAAATAATAATATTAACCTCAAAAAACTAGCAGAATCTAATATAGGTTATTTGAGTACTTTTTGTTTGGTTAAATTTGTTTAGAATGATTAAATTTTAAGATAAAATATACATTTTCACAGTAACTTTGTAGCTATTGAAAGCCATTATTGTTACTGTAACATTAGAATTGAACTCTTGTACTTGGGGAATTATTTTACATTTGGCTAACATCTGATATTTTAAAGAAATTGATTTGTAAGTTTATATTTCATTGTGTTAATATGTATTGATAAAGTTAGTGAAATAACATATAAAGTGTAATACTACATTTGAGTGTTTATAAATTACATTTCATCTGGGCTTTTTTTAGTTATTTTTAAATATTTATGATTTTATGGTATTATGAATATATATTAATTATTTTAACATTTCGTTTACAAAAAACTTGAAAATAATAAAAAAACTTATACTTTATTTTTTCTGTAAATTTATAATGTAACAAAGAAATAAAATAATAAAAACAATCTTTTCTTACTTACCCTATGGTATTAGGAACCTTAAATTTTATTGCAGCACTTACAAAAGTATGCCATCTATTCTGATCATGATCTAATTCTATTCAGTCCACCTCATTACACCCTATCTCTTCTAGGTCAATTCTAATGTTATCCTCCCATCTAAGTCTAGGTCTTCCCAATGGTTTCTTCCCATTGGTTTTCCCAATCGATACCCTGAACGCAATTCTAGATTTTACCAGTTGTGCTGCATGTCCTGCCCATCATACTTTACATAACTTGATTATCCTAACAATGTCTTGTTATAAGTACAGTTTATATAACTGATCATTATGTACCCTATTCCAATTCCCACTATTCTCATACATTTTTAGATCAAATATCTTCCTAAGTACCTTCTTTTCTCATCATTTAAGGTAAGGCACCACATTTCACACCCAAAGATAGCAACCATAAATACTATTGTTTAGTATATTCTAAGTTTTGCATTTGTTGAAAGCAGGCGAGATCTCAACAACACACTGATTAAGTAATAGCATGCATTTATAAATGATATTCTTTTCCTAATTTCCAATCTAATATTCTAATTTCTATTTAAAATTGTTCCTTGATATATAAACTCATTAACAATGTCATATAATATGTTGTTTGAAATAATCTATAAATTATCATCCTCAATCTGTATTTTTTATGTGAGTATATGCTTAGTGTTTTCAGCATTCTTTTCTAAACCCTTTTTCTTAATATCCTTTAGTAAAATTTCCATACTTCTTGCAACAACTTCCTTACTACTGCCTAACAAAGCTAAATCCTCTGTGTATCCTACTAACCGCAATGTACTATTTAATGTAAAAAAAAAAAAATTGGGAAAAAATAAAGGTATTTTTAATATTATAAACTTTCAATGTGGCTCTTCAGATCAAACGAGTTTAACATGCCTCGTGTACAGCATAACTCTTGCAATAGACTATGTGTTAGGGAGATAAGGGTATGAATCCATATGGTTGTATTTAAGGTAGTTTTCCCTAAGTGGTTTATCACTCTTCCATCCCTGACACTTCCTCTAAATTGTACCTTCCTATCTTTACCTGATTAGTTTTTATATGCAGCTAGCCTAAACGGGTAGTAAGACTCAACAATAATTAATTCCTAAACTGGCATATATTACGTCCTAGTTTATTGTCAACACTGAAAAGTTTGTATTATTTTCATGTGAAAGTGATGTATTTATTCTTCTATTTATATCCATCTCATGATTATGTAACTGTACAGTTAATGACTGATTTTTAAAAAAAATTACAAAGAAGCATACTAGTTTCATAAAATGAAGTTCTTGGAGTTGATACTTTATTAAAGTTTAAATATTTAACATACATTAATAGACGTTAGTAGTGTAAGTTTTGCAAGGCCATATTTAAGGTCTTGCTATTGTATTCATTAAAGCTTAACATGAGATTAATTGATTTTAAAAAAATCTCGAAATAATAATATCGCTATCATAACATATATTAGTTATTCCCTAATGTTAGAAAACATAAAATCCAGTTGACATTAAACATTCTACCCTATTGGTTTTATACCTATCTTTACAACAAAAGAAATGATACATTTATTTTTTCTTTTAACCCAATTCCCAAAACTTGTCAAATTGAAAGCTACATTCTCGATTTTCTTGATCTATATGTAAATTAAATCTAGATAATTATTTCCAACAGACATTTTAACTAAAAAAAAAAATCAAATACAATTAAATGTTACATAACCAAAATTAACTTTACATATTGAATTAAAATATACATATTCAAAATTTATTTGGAATATAAAAGAAATTTAAATATAAGTTGAAAATGATAAGTATCAATATTTCTTCCTCATTTGTTTTTGAAACAACTTAAAAGATGTTTCAAGTCATGTTTTATAGTTTCTTTGTTCAACATTAACCAATCAAAAGCTTTATAGCAATTGTTGTTCTTTGTCTAGGTTAAATAACTAATAGAAGGTATTGGACTACACCTAGTCCTGGTGAGCATGCCAATGTTTGACTGTAAAATGTAACACCAAGTTTTATTATCTGTTAGAAACTATTAATTACTAAGCTAAAATATACTATAACATGACATTATAATATTAGACCAAAGCTGCCCTTTTTGGACTAAGATACAAGGACTTTAATGTAACATTATAATATTGGATCAAAGCCTCCCTTTTTTGATTAAGATACAAGGACTTTAATGTAACATTATAATATTGGTTCAAAGCCTCCCTTTTTTGTACTAAGATACAAGGACTTTAATGTAACATTATAATATTGGATCAAAGCCTCCCTTTTTTGGACTAAGATACAAGGACTTTAATGTGTCATTATACTATTGGACCAAAACCTCCCTTTTATGGACTAAGATAAAAGGACTTTAATGTGACATTCTAATAATGGACAAAGCCTCCCTTTTCTATCACACTTAATATCAGTAAGGAAAGGAAAAATAAATAGAAGTTAGTTACAGTATTCTAATCCATTTTTTGTTTCAATAACAACTATTATTTATTTTAATCATTATATTTTTTATTCCAGATTCAAAGTTCTGGCATTACTCACCCGACAAAGAACAATTCTCAAACCTAGTGATGAAATCTCCAGAAACTGTGCTGAGTATTAACGAACTAGAAACTATTCATAATAATAATGCACTGAATGCCGCTCTGTTTAATCAAGATGGAATGTCTGAGCTATTGAGAGAAAACCCAAACAACCACTGTGAAAGTGTATTTCCTTGTCCACTTTGTGGTAGAGTGTATCGGTACCGCAGGAATATGAGGAGTCATCTCTCAAATGAATGTGGGAAAATGCCACAGTTCTTTTGTCATTTGTGCCCATACGAAACAAAATGGAAAAATCATTTGAAAAGACATGCTAAACGCAGACATATGGTAGATCTATAATGACTTTAAATTTTAACTTCTTTTATATATATATACATCTATTATATATATAAATATATATTTGAGATAAAATATAAATAATTTAATAGCTATTGAAAACCATTGCTGTTACAGTAATATTAACATTAAACTCTTGTATTTAGGAATTTACATTTAACAATGGACAAGGAATTGATTTATAAGTTTATATTTCATGTGTTTTAATATTATTGATAAAGCTAGTGAAATAAAATATAAAGTATATTACATTAAAGTAATATGTGACTACATTTGAGTGTTTATAAATTACATTTTATGTTTTTTTTTTGTTTAAATATTTATGATTCTATGATATTGTGAATTTATAAAAATTATTTTAAATGTTTTTGTACAAACAATACTTAAAATGTGTTAAAAAAAATACATATTTTCTGTAAATTTGTCACAAAAAAAGAAAAACGAAAATAATCTAAATTAATTCTACACAAGAATTGTAACAGGATAATACTCTGCCCTTGACCTAGTCATCAAAATCTGGGATCAGATATAATAATTATTGTGGCATGTGTTTTAGTAGAAATTTGTTTCTGGAATCATATAATTGAAATACATTCCTCCCCCACATGCACATTTGACAAGATTATATTCAATTACTTAGAATTTATTAAATGTGGATTGAACAGCCATTCACAATCTGATTAGACTATTTTCACATGTCAAATTAATATTTAAAATAATCTTCAGGTAAAATAGTCACTTGTGTTAAATTTAAGCTTAAAAAAATTTGTTTTTCCCTCCTTTCATGCAAAATCTTATATTGTGAAAGCAGAGTGACAGGTCAAAAAAACTATTAAAAGCACAAGTTTTATCATCACTGAGCTTGGACTAAGGCAATTGGGTTCTTGAAATCACAAATAAGGCTTACTGATTTATTCATTGACCTGTAGGTTCTAAGAAAGAGTGTGAATAAATAATGACTGAGCAAATAAAGCAAATATAATTTATGTTTTATAATTTTATCTCTCTCTCCTTATCTTTATTTTATGTATTCCTCTTTAAAAAGGTTGTGTTGTACATCTCAAACCTCTTCTCTAGGGGTTCCAATAGATCGAAACCTGAGGTATGCAGGGATAACATTGTTTACTTAATGCTTTGTCCTCACGGTGTAAGGCAGGTGATTCTGTGCGGCCCGTGGAACATATGATGAATCATCATACACTGTGGCCTGAATTCTATTTTTACTAATACTGACCCGCCTCGGTGGCGTAGTCGGCTAACGCGCTTGTCGTGTTGAGCTCGACTGCTGAGGACGGGGAGATCGAAGTTTGAATATCGGTCGGGTGAACTGGGGGCGGTTTTTCCTAAATGGTTTTCCACTCTCCCTCCACGCAAATGCGGGTTCACTTCCTCTAATTCAATTTCCCAATTCCTAATCCATTAGAGTAATTAGTACTTAAAAGCGTATAACCTGAACGGGTAGTAAGACGCGGTGCTAAATATTATTATTATTACTAATACTGTAGAAATACTGCACTTGCAAGTGTTGAACTTTTTTCTTAAATCTTATTTAAAACCTTTCAAAGATAGTCACTGTTTTTTAAAGGATGCTTTATAAAAACAATTAAAAAATTCTAGGAATAAATAGAGGATGAAACTCATTGTTTTATGTCTTGATTTTCTTTTTGTAATGAAAATATGTTAATTTGTAGTTTATTTGACTAAATATTGGTGCTACAATTCATTTTTATAATGCGGCCCTTTATGGTTGAACGAGTTGACATGGCTGGTCTAAGGTTACACCCTTGCAATATACTGGTCTGTGGATGATGGGGAGATAAGGCTTTGAATTCTGACCAAGGGTAATTGGGGGTGGGTTTCCCTAAGTGGTTTTCCCTAAGTGGCTTTTCACGCTCTCTATATACAAATTTGGGTGTATTTATTCTAATGATACATTTTTTATTCTTACACCATTAGTGTAAATATACATATAGCCTAAATAAATAAAAAGATGCAGTGGACATACAATAAACATATTCATGAGTGGTATATATCACTCCCAAGTCTAACGACAACTGTGAGAAGATTGAATAATTTTCCTATTCTTATTGTCCTTGGGAAGTTTTATATATATTTTTATACATGTATGGAAAACTCAAACTAATGACTGATTTAAAAATAATAAAGATGTACACAAAGTGTATAAAATTAAGTTTATAGAATTTAAATTTAATACAAATTCAAACCTTTACATACACCTATTTATTTACTATTTAATCTATCTAATTATTTATTATTAATGTAGTTTTAGTTTTGTAAGACCTAATTTATGTTTCTCACTATTGTATTAATCAAAGCTTAACATACGGTTAAGTGCCTTTACTAAAATTTTACAAATTGATGTTGATTCTAACATTGGCATTAAAGTTCTTGTAACGATAATGTTAGGTAGTTCTTCCCTACTGTTAGAAAACATTACATCCACATTGTCATTAAACAGACCACCATAAGCAATGCTAGATTTTATAATTATTTTAAAACAGTTTAAATTATGAACAGTAATGATGATTTTTGTTTCACAAAGTTCCAAGACTTTGAGGAACCAAGCATTAAGCTAATTGTAAAAAATCAAATCCCATAATTTTAATAGCGAGGAAAAATTGTTTTTGCATTTTGGCCAAATCAAAAGTTATGTTTTATATTATACCCTTAAGATGTTTGAATATTGAATTTATGCAGCATTCTCACTAAGAATTTTCAACAGACATTTTAACTACTAACATAAATCTAATATGATTAATATTACTTGACCAAAATTAAATTTATATCATGCTATCAAAGAAGGATATGATTCAACTCTTATCTGTTTTCACAACCGTATAAAAGGAATTTAGATTTAAATTGAAAATGCTGAATAATTCTACCTCTGTTATTTTCAAAACACTTTAATGGATGCTCCAAGTCCTATTTATAGTTTCTTTGTTCAACATTACCCAATAAAAAGTTTTATAGCAAATGTGCTTTATCTAGGTTAATTAACCACTAGAAGGTATTTCACGACACCTGTCCATAACTTGGTAAGCACGCCAATGTCTGATTGTAAAATACAACACTAAGTTTGATTATCTGTTAGATTTTATACTAAGCTACAAGGACTCTAAAATGACATTATCATACTTGGACCAAAACCTCCCCTTCCTTTTACATATAATCTTAGGATAAAAGGGGAGAAAATAAAGTCTCATCACAATATTTTAATTAATGATTTTTCCAATACTATTAATTATTTCTTTTCTAACAATTTATTTTTATTCCAGATTCAAGGTTCTGGCAATACTCACCTGACAAAGAACAATTCTCAAACCTAGTGATGAAATCTCCAGAAACTGTGTTGAATATTGACGAACTAGAAACTATTCACAATAACAATGCGCTGAATGCTGCTTTGTTTAATCAAGATGACATGTCAGTGTTACCAAAAAATAAGCCTATTAGCCATAGTGCTGGTGTATTTCCTTGTCCACTTTGTGGTAGAGTGTATCGCTACCGCAGGAATATGAGGACTCATCTCACAAATGAATGTGGGAAAATGCCACAGTTCTTTTGTTCTCTGTGTACATATCAAACAAAAAAGAAATATCATTTAAAAAGACATTTTAAAGGTAGACATTCAATTGATATGTAATAAATTCAAACTTCCAGTTTTTGTATGTTAAGTTAAAACGTTCCTTACACAAAAAACATGTTTTAAAAGATTCCTTTATCCCTTTATATTTTGTTGGAATATCATGGAGTTGATTTGTGGGAGTTCACTTATACAAATTTATATTACATGCAAGTGTTGTTGATACATAAAATGAGCTTGCACGTGCATTGTAGAAAGTTTAAATGGCTTCTAGCATGATTTTTTTTATGGTTATCACTTTGAAAGTTGATTAACTTTCAAATAAAATTCTTTTAATTTTTGGAAACAAACACTTAAGTAATAAAATTTTTTTTATATATATTATTAGGAAAGGTAAGATTAATAGTTTTTTAGAGAAAGACACCTATTCATTCAGATACATGCATTTAGTGGATACACTCACATATAACATTATTTGCTTATAACAACTAGATCTTGACTTTTAACCATTTGATGATTGCTCTGTTATTTATTATAAACCAAACAGCCCATACATTACCTCTCACAACTATCTACCCACACAAATTTAGTTTCATGTTCACATGACTATTTACTACTTGTTTAAGTAATAGCATCTCTAGCGTACAGTCTAAAACCTAGTACCCGATAATCAAACTATAACAAATGACGTAATTGCTAGAACACAACTCTCACTTTAGAAGATATAATTGCGTTAGTTAATTAATTGTTCAAAAGATTTCAACAAAAATTAATTTGTTGAAGTATTTTTTTAATAAAAATTATAATTATATTATATAATAATATAATTAATAATATTATAATATTTATTCTAAAGGTACAAATACATCTCAACAAGGGTCAATTTTAAAATGAAATAGGTATAAATTAGTAATTTAAATAATTGTGTTTGTTGATGTAACTGTGGAAACTCAGATAAGGTGTCTTGTTTATGTGAATTTGTGTAATAAAGATATGCTGTGGATGAATATATCATATTTACTATCCACACAGTGTTGGATATCCCTTATAAGATACTTTTGAAATACGTAATGGATTGAAATAAGGAAATGCCCTCTCCCCATTACTTTTTAATCTAGCCTTAGAGTATGTATGCTATTAGGGTAATGCAATGAGTGGGGAAAGGTTGACATTAAAAAGTACAACACAGCTATTAGGATATGCAGATGGTTTAGCTTTGTTGAGGAAACTGTAGCAAGAAATGCCAAAATTTTACTAGTGGCTAGTGAGGAAATAGGTCTTTTACAAGTGAACGCTGAAAAGACTATGATAACATAGATACAGTACTTTGAGGACAATAATTTAGATATTACTGCAAGCAACATATAATTTAACCGGGTTTATTAGTTTAAATATTTAGGGACAATTTTTAACTAGCAATAATGATATTATATTGGAAATTAGGAAAAGAATACAGTCAAGAAATGCATGCTATTACTCAGTCACTAAGTTGTTAACATCTCCCCTGCTATCAAGGAATGTAAAACTCAGAATATACGAAACAATAACTGTACCAGTTGTTCTCTATGGCTCTCATACCTTTTATAATGAAAACAAGTTTATGGGGTTAAAAAACAAAGTGCTTAGAAATATATTTGTTTCAAGAAGGGATTAGGCCACTGGGGAGTGGAAGATGTTACATAATGATGAGCTACATGCCCTGTACTCATCACAATACATCATCGGGATAATCAAGTCTTGTATACTATGGTGGCCAGGACATGCAGTACTAATGAGAGATTATAGAACTTTGTTCAAAATACTGAATGACAAACTCAATGTAAAGTGGTCTTTGGAAAGATCTAGACGAAGATGGAAGGATAACATTCAAATGAACCTGCAAATATAGGGTGTAATGAGGTGAACTGGACAGAACTAGCTCAAGATTGGGATAGGTGGTGTACTTTTGTAAGTGTGGCAATTAACTTATGAGTTCCTAATGCTATAGAGTAAGTAAGTAAGTTTAAGTTCCATGTAAAAGCACTTGCTTGTTTTGTAGAGTTTCACAAGAAATAGACAACGTATTGACCTGTTTCCAATGCTTTGAAGCTTTTTAATTACTACTCATAATATTAACTTATACCAAATGTAGAAAAAGATATTCATCTTTTCATCCATACAAGTTCCTATTCATTTAGGGCCATTTTGAGTACTGGCATAATTCCAGTCTCATTCATGTGATTAATCAACATTCAAGGGAAAAGACTAGTGAAAATGAACTTCCTCAAAGGATTTGTTTCAGATTACCCCCAAGTTCTTGAAAAAAATAAACATTTTCAAAGCTATTAAGTAATCCTTGGTGATCGTTGCTTTAACACTATGAGCTCTTATTTTCTGTGTTTAGGGGAACATTTTATATTCTGCTGTTAACAAATATATCTAAATACCGTTGATTTGTCTAATAAAATTTATTTATTTTTGTATGTATTTATATTGATAAAGTTAATATTGAAATAAATAAATAAGGCATACTTGGTGAATGTTCTGTCTTTTAGTAACTTATACATTATCATAAACAGTTACTTTAACTCCATTTGTTACTAAAATTATTTTATAATATGTATTTAATTTAAAACTTTTAAAATACTATCATATAAATAAAATATAATGTGTATATGTGTGTGTTAATACCAGAACCCCAAAAACAAGAAACTTTGCACACATACTTGATTAAACCTCTTTATATGCACATCAGTAAATATATATATATATTTTCTCCAAGCCTGATACATCAGACCACATGACAACTGGTGTTAATAACTTTAAAATCAATTCTGGAAAACTTAAACTTAACACATATTTTAGTAAAGCCTTTAGGATGTGCACTACAGCAAAAAAAAATAAGAAAAAACTGGCACAGTTCAGGCTTTGTGCTGCTGTTGCAGGACAAAGAGGTATTAAATATTTGCTTCTAAAGATAACCAGTCGGATTAAGTATGGTTTTAAAAGAACCCTCCAGAAGGCAGTGTGAAACATCAAAGATGACTTCCTAAAAGAGGAAACCAAAAAAATATAATGTAGGGAAAAAAAATTAGTAAAAGATTAATAAGGACACTGAAATAAAATCAAACATAAGCCGAGCACTTAGGGTTGCAGACGATGTATTTTAAAAGACAACCAGTACATCTTTGTACAGTGGTGGCAGTGAATATTGTGAATTGTAATAATATTCTTACTGTAAAAACCATGCCATTGAGCAACATTTCCCGAATTTATTCTATATGTCACACTTTGTCCTTTATATTGTTCCTATTTATGTAATATATAGGATAACTCTAAAGCCATAACCTCTACACCGTTCTGCTCTTTATTCTGATGGAGAAAGGTTCAAATGTTCCCAAAAAATTATTTTTAAAGTTTGTATCGCATTTTTACTTCTAACTTTTGGAACTACAAATTTTTAATGAGTATTATAACTGTTACTATATTCATTCAACCATTAGAGACTTATATTTTAGTGAAACAAAGAAAATGCTTAAAAACCCAATAGTATTTAAACAGCAAATTTTTCATACAAATTACATGAATATTAATTTATCAGCTAAAAGTTAATAACTGTTTAAAATTTTATGTTAAGTTTTATTTCCAATGTATTTTAAAAAAAATTGTTTCCTTTTTAAAATCCTCTTTTTAAAAAAAAATTTAATATGCTTATACAATATATTAACTTTTATTCACTATTAGTCCTTCTTTTGCTATTTTCACAGATGAAATTGATGTCTAAGAGTCAATTTTCATGATCATATCTAGCAGCGCTGCGTGGTGATATATTGTTTTAAATGGTAGTGTTTATTGAGCGTTCACAGCTAAACTATCAGTGCCGCATCCATGCTTGAACGCCTGTTCTCGCGACACTTTGTGTGATATCTTGCAGCGCAGCCGTTCGGGCGGGTGTCCATGGGTAGCAGAAACGCACACGGTTCTTTCAAAGAGAGCCACATGTTGTTTTGCTAGGTTAGCAACCGCAGGGTTATATATTATTATAAAAGGTCATACCAACAATCCTTTGAGAGTTTAAATGTGGAGATGTTTATGGCTGAGATAGAGCTCTTCGGGATACAAGATTATTATCTACAACTTACTAAAGTATTCTATTGACATGGAAAAAGATTTGGAAAATGTGTTTTCAGCCTTCCTTATTTTAGTTAAATGATTCTACTTGCATGCAAAAAGATTTGAAAAATGTATTTTCAGCCTTCCTTATTTAGATTCTACTGATATGAGAAAATACTTGTAAAGTGTATTTTTATCTTTGCTTGTTTATTAAAATAAATTATAGAACTGTTCTGTTCTTAATATTGTTGAACCTAGTATCAATGACACTATATTTTAAAATTAATTATTTTATGAAAAAAAACAAATGCAAGTACTTAGCCCTTGAAGTCCATTTTATTGTTGCGATCTTAGAAGAAAATATAGATTAGTATTTGCAGCTTGGCACTATTAAAACATGTTAAAACTTGATAATGGACAAGTTCATTTTGATGTATTTTGTGACTTTCACATAAGAATGAATACATGAAGTTTGGATGCTTCTTTAACTACTGTCTACTAGTATTTGTATAAAATCTAGCCGTATTCTTGATATAGTTCTGGTGGAAGAAACTTTCTAGTGCTTGTTTGAATAACATAATACATATTTGAATTTCATTCTTTAACAGCATTCTCTCAAAACCATTAACAAATAACATATGGCTAAATGTATGTATTGCATGGGTGAGGGTGGAATACATTTTGAAATACATAACACTATGAGCTTTTCACAACTATTATACGGTAGGTATCAGAAATGTATGCATCTTCAAGTGTTGCGTAAATTCCAGGTTTAATATCTCAATACACAAAGTAAACAAAAGCAGGCTACCACACATAATTAATCCTTAAATCAATCACAAATTAAAATGTGAATCGACATATCATTTTTCACCTGATTTTAATTCTAAACTATCCATATTGTATTCTGATATTTAACTATATGTAATAAAACAAATTCACTCTTATTTCAGATAGTGTCATTTCATCTACAATTTATTCTAGTAATTTAAAAACTGTCATTGATTAGGGATGACCATAAATTGCCGTTTCCACTTTCATTGTTAGCATTTATTAACTATATTAGATAAAACAAGTGTTTTGAATCTTTGCTCAAATGTTTCGCCCTTTATAATATTTGCAACTCTTAAACAAGAAAAATGGATACACTTTTGAATATTAATAACTTTAGTCTATCTTAAATGTAATCATGCTATATAATATTAGAAACTATTCTATTATGACAATTTAAATATTGCTAAAAAAATGTTGCTTAGTTTTGTGGTACAATCCTAAAATAGCAATATTTGTATACCATCAGATACAATAGGTTCTCTCTCACTAGAACTAGAATATTTTTATATAACCAAGAAATCTGAAGATACTTCTACACAAGATTCATCATCAACTAAAGACAAATTATCATTTCTCTTAAACAATTGGAATACAAATCATTTTTTTAGTGGCAAAGCACAGGGCAACTTGTTCATTACCAACTATAAGTCACAATACAGCTTAAAGTTGTGATATTTTAAATGTGCCCAAGTTACACTATTTATACTAACAATATTTTCTTACAGGACTGCAGTTTGGGGATAAAGATGTATGGAATGAGTTGAATTGGCAGGAGATTCTTGATTCAAGTGTTAACACAAACATGTTCACGAAAACAACTGTAACTGACGGAAGTCCAGCAAATTTTAAAGGTCCAGGTTCATATCCTTGCCCGCGCTGTGGCAATATTTACCGCTGGAAAAGAAACATGACTCGACATTACCGTTTGGACTGTGATCAAGAGCGTCATTTCCAATGTCCCTACTGTACACACCGGTCGAAAAAGAAATATGATCTTCGTGTACATGTTTTTTCACATCACAAAGATAAATCTAGTTGTTTTCTAAAACTCTCAAAAAAGTATTGAGCTTCTCTACTTTGCATGTATATGTATTTTATGTTTGTTTATAGTATTAAAATTTTGTTTTGGGAAAAATATGACTGGAAATTAGGGGTTTACTTTTGTTATTTGTATTATGATTGATTCATAAAATCTAAACAATTTTTAATCATTTTTTTTCATTTGTCACACTTTATATATAGCTAAAATAAAAAACATACAACTTTTATTTAAATATTTTTATATCTTTGAAAAAAACATATACCAAGACAGTTTTTATTATTATTTCAACATTGATTTGTAATACATGTTAGAACACCTTATTTTTGTTTGCATATTTTATATATGTATATATATATATATATATATATATATACTGATAACATAGGCTATTGAAATCATTAATTACTCAGTTCATGAATTAATGACCAGTAGGATGTGTTCAGGTTAGAACTTGTTGGAAAGACATATTTTAATTACATGCAGAGTAAGTCAAATGTCATTTCTACTTCAATGATGTTCAATGTATTGGAATTATGGAAATATATTTCAAATAAAAGTTATTCTAAATCATTGTAAATGTCACGGTTGTGATTTTAAGGCCACAGTCATGTCCTTTTTGACTATTTGGATAATATTTTGTCTAAGTCATCAATAAAAACACCAATTAATGATTGAAGTCATTCATAAGCAATGATTGTGTAGTTAAATATAATTTAAATGTTTTTACCAACCTATTAGATAAGCGGTATAAATTGGATTGTGTACTTGATAAGTTAAATCTAGATTTATTTTTAACTTATTCCTCCAAGTCCACTTCTTCTGCTGATTATGGGATCGTAATTCCTTCTGGAGCTCTCAAGTGTGAACATATGGGTGCTGAACAGTTTGTTGCCTACGTTAACCAGGAGGTTAAACTCATTAAAGTTGTTGCGGTGGTTGGAATAATCGTCACAAATCAGATTCACTTTATATTGACAAATGTATTAGTTTTACCTTTAAGGAGCTTCCCCCACTAACCTTTTTAATCCGAGTGACCCCTGTGTCTGACGTTAGAGGTCTCAAAAGGGGACAACCCCTCCAGGAGGGTGGACCTATGCTGCTCCTCATAGCAAGATTTTATTTTTACTCCACTATCTTACTGAAACCTGTTGACAGATTTGAAACTCTTATACTAAAATAGTTTTGAAGGAGGGAAAGGGGGAGAGAGGGCTGAGTAGTCGGTAGCCATTAAAACTTCCCCAACCTCAAACCTTTTTTTTTTCTTTAGTTTATTGTGTTACAATACAATACACTTCCCAGAATTGTCAGAAGTGAAAATGTTTTATTGTGGTCGATTACCGAACAAAGTGACCAAGAACAGTCCAGTAGCCAGTTGAATCTGGACTACAATATAATAAAGGGGCAAAAATATACTTGCCAAAATGTACAGCGCTGTTGGCGTGTATACTGAATGGGGAGTAAGACGCGTTGCTAAAAAAAAATACAGCGTTGTCTCCAGAAAAAGTAGAGGGAGGGGGTGAGTGGATGAATTATAACTAACACATTTTTATTTTGCCCCGCATCTCAATACCTGTCCCGCCTATTTGCATTTTAATTACGCTAATGTGACAGGGATGAATAAGGTAGAGTTCGAAGGTAAGGTATTTGTAATTGTGTGAAAGGAGAGTGGAAAACTACCATTATCAGTACACCCAAACATTATTGAAACATTGACCTTCCCGTCATCAGTAAACAAGACTACATGTACTTGATACTTAGTCCATGTGCCCACCAGTATGGGTAAGAACACAATTAACAACCATGAAATCAGTTTCAGTGATCAGATGGTCTAAGGTGTCACTCTCACAATAGATGGATTCCCGAAAAGAGGTAAATTGAAGTTTGACTCCTTGTTGGGCATGATGAGGGTGTTGTTTCTTACAAGTGGCTTTCCACTCACCTTCCATGCAAATGAGGGTGCACTTTATCTCAAGTATAGCTTCCTCATACTTAACAATACGATTTATTTATTGTTCAGATACCTACAACCCGAACGGATAGTGAGACGCTGTGACAAAAACTGGATGAGATTGTAATTTTCTTATTTTAAAACAATAAAATGTGAATATGAGAATAGGTAAACATCGGTGATCGCATAGCTTACTGCGTCACTCTCGCGTTTGACTGGATGGCCATTGATGGAAATATGGTAGCTCGAGTCCCGGTCGGGTGTATCGAAGTGGGCGAGGATGTTTTTCCTAAATGGTTATCCACTCTTCCTACACTTAAATGAGCGTACATTTCCTCTTAAAGTTTACTATCCTTATTACTATTCTATTAACATAATTAATGAATGCATGCGTACAACCCGAACTGCTACTAAATTAAATAGTATGACTCACTAGCTAGCAAGTATTTCCTGTCCCAATAATTATGCTCAATATTGTTAATAAACACAAAATAAATTTATCGAACTTAATTCTTATTTTAAAATTGTAATAGTATTATTTTTACTATTATTGCATGTGAATTTCTCTAGAACTACTATGCTTCATTAAACATTTAACAATGCTAATCTTTTTAATGAGTCCTCAATAATGTTTGATCATATCATAAGCACGTTTTAACCTCCTTAGATGAGGTTGTATTAACAGTATAGAGACAACCAGAACATCACACTCTCAGTTTATGTTTATGTTTCTGTCTTACTACCCGTTCTTGTTATACACCTATGTACTCATTACACTAATGGGTTAGGGATGAGGTAGGTGTAATGTATAGTAAGTGCACCCGCATTTGCGTTGAGAGAGAGAGAGAGAGAGAGAGTGGGAAACAATTTTTAGGAAAAACCTCTTTCAGTGCACCTGACTAGAACCAAATCTTGATCTCCCAGTCCTCGGCAGTTTAGTATAACACGAGACAGCACGTTAGAGCATGCGGCCACCAAGGCTGGTAAAATATTTTTAAAATGGCAATAGCGATTTGGTTCTAAATGGGTATCTTGTGTGTGTTTTACATGTCAAATAAAACTATATATTTGTTTTTTGAATAAAAAGTTGTTTATGGGTAGTTTAATTACAACTGATTTTTCACAAACTTGAAATATTTTTAGAATGGCGTTAGCGAATTAGTTTCAAATGTATATCTTGGGAGTGTTTTATATGATAAATACTACAGTAAACTTGTTTTTTTAAAATAAAATGTTGTTTAAGAGTAGTTTACTGATGACTGCTTTTCTCAAAACTTGAAATTAAAAAAAAAAGTTGTATTGATTCGGTTTCAAAGGGGTATCTTGCGAGTGTTTTACATTACAAATAATATTGTATAGTTGTTTTTGGAATATAAAGTCATTCAAGGGTTGGTAACTGATTGAGAATTTTCCAAAATTAGTATATATTTTAAAAACGGCTCTAATGATTTGGTTCCAAATCGATATCCTTGGAGTGTTTTCAATACCAATAACTTTGTATACTTAGTTTTTGAATAAAAGTCATTTATAGTTAGTTTATTTATGACTGATTTTTTTTAAACTTTAAACATTTTAAAAATGGCTTTAATGATTTGGTTCCAAATGGGTCTCTTGGGGGTATTATACGTGAAAAAGAACACACTATACTGGTTTTTTGAGTAGAAAGTCATCTAAAGATATTTTACTGATGAATGAATTTTCATTAATGAACTAGATGAGAAAGTTTATTTGATAGTGCCATACCAGTTATTATGTTTACTTGTAGTAATACCTATACCTGCTAAACGAATTTCATATATTTATATATAATACATACATATAATATACATTTATATATAATACATACAAATATTACAGATAGTTCATTAACACACAACAAAAACAGTTAATATAATATCTATAAGGAAGACTATAATATTTCCAAATTGTTACTTTTAATGTTGTGATAAAAACATTTTAAAAAGTAAAATATTAAATGTGTTTATTACTAGCCTATCTTTTTTTTTAGGATCATTTGGTGAATAAAGTGTGTAACAATTTAACTAACACAACTACACCTCAACAATTATGTGTCCTATTCATTTAGAATTGCATTCGAAAGACTAACAAATAACAACAGAAAGCAACTTTCAACCCTACAAATGAGCCATATTGTTATTTCATTGAAAGAAAGTTTGCAATTTTTAAACTTGGCTATGGAAAGGTAAAATTGCAACATTGTGCGCTGTGACCAGCAGGGGTTTAAATTTAACTGCTATTTTAATGGTTAATAAAAGTTCTTTAAATGGCGGTTTTGCTATATCTGCTACCGCCACTCCCACCACATCACCACCCTGCCGTTGAGAAAATAATGAGATATTCTTTTTTTTTAGTCACAAAAGGTCTCGCTTACCCTCTTCCCCCAACCCACTTGCAATAGTTGATGCTTTTAAGTTTGTTGGCGATGTCATCAGAGACATCTAGCGATAAAACTCTACAATCCATGTCTAAAGAAAGTTCCATAAGAGCAATGTTATTTAAAAATAGTTGACGATTTATCTTCTAAATGCACCAATAAAATCTAAAATATCAAGTCTGTAGCTCTGTAAAAATTACCAAGCCTAGATTGATATGTTTAGTTCCAAACAAGATGATTTGTTTGTTTAAGTAAAATGGTTCGTTTTATAAAATATTTGATCAATAACATTCGTACGTCTACAGTACCCTCTTCTACACCCTTAATGACATTTTTTAAAAGTGTTTTTAACAAAATTTGAACTTAAAAATATATTTTTATATGGCTTATTAGTCCTGATATGATAGAATACAAACAAGAAAGTTTTGAATAAATGCATAAACAGTGTTCAAAGAAAATGTCTATAGGAATTCTTTAAAACAGTTAAATGGAAACAAAATAAAATGTAATGTATCATTTGCTCATTATTTAGAAAGTTAAGTCAAGCTGCTCAACTGAATTAAATGTGAGATAAATGCTATTTATACAGTTTAAAATATTGCTAATATCGCTTCTTAGAACGAGTAACAAACAACAAATGTAGCAATAAACATCAATAACATTTAACTAATATGAAACATAACAATAAAGTGATAGAGGTGAGCAAAGCTTTGTAATATCATAGTTGATGGTCAAACTTTCTTTGCTTCAACTTTGACACCTACAATAACATTTGTATCTCTGAACTATTTTGATATATTACTAACAGGTTTGAAATATATCACAAATATGACATATTATCAGTCTTAGAACAGTTACCTACTAAACAAAATTTTGACATCAACTAGTTATTAAATTACATCTATAAGGTCAACATAAATAATTTCAGATATGTCAGCATAAAACAATAATGTTGTTCTTTCCTCTAAACTTTTTTCATTATTTATACACTTGATTGAACATTTAAATCTTCAACATATTGTGTGAACTATAAAATACTTAGCTTTGACTTTGCTTCACATTTAAAAGTGACCTTTGTGCACCCCTATTCAATATTGAATACAATAATGCTGGATGTATTCACATTATAATCTTACAATTGGCTATTCATTACGACTCCACACATTTGTGTGAATTTACAACTAAGGCATAATTTGTTGCTCATCAGTTGAAAAAACTATAAAAATGGCTACATTATATCAACTATATTTACAATTTGGCCAAGCAGCTTATAAACCATATTCAAACTCAATAGTGGTAACATAAAATATCAGTGTTTTATGCAACCATATAGGCTAATTGCTATTAATGTTTTATAAATGAATAAATGATTGTTATAAATCTAAGTAAAATTGGTTGGTTCTTTGTCACAGTTCAACAAAAACACAATAAAAGGCTAAAAAATATGAAAGAATATAAACATATAAACACAACATAAAATTGGAAAATCCACACAAAATTTACACAATGGTTTTGTTATCATAATCATCATCATCATTACTGTAAATATTTTGTGTTTGGTTAGTATTTTTACAGTTTTAAAAACATTTTCATCTTTAGAAATTTTTTCTGTTAAACATTTGAAAAAATTAATCAAAAACAATATTTCAAGCTATGGTGATTTTGTTGTTGTTTAATATAGATAAATCATAGCACTATGAGATCTTATGAAAATAACTTTTTACTTTTAGGTAAATCTTTCTCACATAATAGTTCAAAAGTAATAGGTACTATTATTATGATATTTGAGAAAGATTCACTTTAAAATAACTTCCAAATGTCTTCTTCCAAAAATATTTATAATACTTTTTTTAAAGATATATTTATTGGATTTAATTCTACGGAATTAACACCACAATAAAGTTGTTTAATATACCTAATATATATTAATTATATGTCTACATCTGCATTGTCAGTTATGGCCATTCAACTGTTCAAAGGCTTATCTACTCAATGTATCATTCATTGGCAGCAAACAGCGGACAAGTGACTGTTATTCTTGATTATCTGGAGGATTCTAATACCAGTGGAAACTCATGGACTGGTGTTGGAGCTTGACAGGATTGTTTTGGTAAATCATTTACTGCCCCTCACTATACATTTTACTATAATGTCTGAAACATTTATGTGTGGATTGTATTTAAATGGCAAGGGTAGTTCCAATAGGAGCAACCAATTTACTGGCTCACTCTAATCAAGCATAGCATGCCCCAGTAATAATCCATGAGCCAACACTCTATAATATAATAGATGACTATTTTGATTGATCCTTCATCACTCTCCTACCTTAATAAAATTAGGATAATGTATTATATGTTTATAGAATGGTATATTAAAATATTTAAAACACTTTAATTAAAAATGATAACCAGTATTCGGTCAAATGGTTTATTAATTATAATTATAACCATTGTTTTTTTACAGTGATATAATTTTAAAATAACACAGACCTGCAATGAAAAAACTTTCTTAAAACTATTATGCTGTCCTTTATGTATTTTTGGGTGCTGAATTCAAAAATTACACAACACAATGTTTGTTCACAAATATTTTTCGTAAGCATTACACATATATTAATGAGTAGTACATTTTAGTAATAATAAATGATTTAGCTATTAGAAATTTTTTTTATAGTATACACATTAATCCTTTTTTGGTACCCTCTACTATTTTTTAAAACACAAAAATTGAGATTTTCTTTATATAAACTCCCACAAAATTAAATAATGCATTCACTTTTACTCACAGCATTCATTCTTTGAACTAAAATTACGACTTTCTAAACGAAAATTTAATTCAGAAGGCTGTGGCAGTAGTTACCATTGTTTGTTCATGTTCTAACCTTAACTTTGATAAATAATTGTGTTGTGTTTTATTGTAAAAATGGTCAGCCCTTGTGTAAATTTTCTGGATAACCTTTGTTATATTTGTGGTGAGTTTGTGAACATCAAAGAAACTCTACAGATTGTATTATAAAAGTGTACCCTATTTTGAATTGAAGCTGGTTGATCAAGACAAACAATGGGCTCCTCATAAAGTTTGTTTTGTTTGCTTGGAGGATCTGAGGTAGTGGTCTAAAGATAAAAAGAACTCCTCTAGATTTGATGTCTCAGTGATTTGGAGAAAAAAAAATCACTTTGATGAGTGCTATTTTTGCATTTGTGATACCAACGGTTATAACTCAAAGAATAAGAAAGTTATATTGTATCCAGACAATATTTCATCAGCTCTTCGACCTGTTCCTCACGGTTCACAGGTTGTGGTTCCTTTGCCTGCAGCGACATTAACGAATCTCTCCTATGATTTTGATTTGAATACTGATGGTGGCCAGGAATTTCAATGTGATGAGGATAGTCATTTGTTCACTCGATCTAAGCTAAATGATCTAGGGAGAGACTATCCAAAGATTCAGCTGAACTCTTAGGTTCCAGACTGAAAGAAAATTATCTGTTGTCAGATGTAACAGCTATTTATTTGTTGGGGGAGAGTGAAGGGGCTTGCTCCCTACTTTTCACAAGAGGGTGACTTGATGTACTGCACTGACATTTCCTGTATGATGCACAAGTTTGGTATTGAGTACAAATTCGACTAATGGAGGCTATTTATCGACTCCTCTAAAACAAGTCTATAGGCTGTTCTTCTGCACAGTGGGAGGGAAAATGGTTCTTTGCCTGTTGGTCACTCAGTTCACTTCAAGAAAAGTTATGAGAGTTTTGAACTGATTCCAACAAAGCTAAAATACAAAGATCATGACTGGATGGTGACTTATATATCTACTAATTGTACTAACAACAAATGCCAAATCTGGACATGAAACAACTGTCAAGAAAATAAGCGAACCTACTGCCTCTCTATATGGCACTTTCGTTTCACATTTCTGTCAACTAATGAACAGAATATTTTGTGTCAGATGGCAGGCATGCTTACAGTTTGTGCTTCATTCATTTAATATTTTTAAATAATCATTTTGGCATAAGCACTTTGGTGAATTCACATTCGATCTCTTTATATTTGTATGTCCAGCATCCATGAATAAGGCCAAAAATACTCTCACGCCATCAACGGAACAATTATAAATACATTTTTAAGCTTCACTAGGTTGATTGAACATTTCAAAAACTTAGTAAGGTTTTGGTTTCAACAAAGAGCAGTTTGTTTAGCACCATATAATTACTTTACAATTTACACATCACTTCATTTTTATTACATTCGACAATAAATCCCTGTGGAGTGAATATGAAAAGCTCCTCCTTTAAATCACTGAGTAGAAAATTGGTCTTGATGTAAAGTTGAACGAATTCAAGATTTTTGGGCTACCATACACAAGAAAACTCGCTGGAAATCATATTTGATGACGAGTGAGAATATTTCATTATAATCACCTTTTTAAAAGTGGAAATCCCTGTGCGACAAGACATCACTCAACCGTCTTTATCACACATAATCTTATATAACCATTTTGAAATAATCAACATCTTCTTTGGGTCTTGTTTTATAACTTGCTAAGTTAAATTTTTTTCATGTGATTCCAATTCCTCTGATTTTGCTTCCAACCATTTTGTTTATCAAATCCAATTATGACTTCTCGATATGAATTTTGAGTGTGCTCAGTGAAATAAATAACTAAGAAAACACTGTTCTATGAAATTAATGATACAGTTTGCACTTTTCTTATGATTTTGTTATCCTCCAAACTTAGCAAGTTTATATAATTCCTTTTATCAAGTACTTAAAATTGTTGTACCAAGTGGAGAAAAGTATTTATAATTGTGTTTAAGAAACTCATTTGAGATTTTTACTAAGCTTGGGTCTCTAAAATATCATAGGATTTGAGGGATACGAGAAGTCGAGCATCCCATCTATATTTTAAAGTTTTGATGAGAATTGCTTACATCAGCAATGATTTTAATTTCTTTTCATCATTTACTGTCACTTTTCATTTATATCTTTTCTCTTTCAATGATAATTATAGAGTAGAAATTACAAAACAATAAAAAAAATCCCCTGTTGTCAGAAACCATTGAAAATGTATAAACACTGCAGTAGTCTTATACGAGATGGTATTTATAAATAACTATAGTTTTTTTTGGTGTGAATTAAACTTTAATTAGTAAACAACTTCTCACCATTCACATGATATAATTCCAGCAATATAATAATGAAGTGTCTATGGCAAATCACACAAGTGCCTTATTTTTCATTGAAATTTTATTAAGTCATTGCCAATATCATATAAGTAGATGTATGCCCTAAATACTTACAGTTTAGACTTTTGTTGTAGTTTATACTTTGGTTGATAGAGCAGTGTATATTTCTCTGTTGATGTTTTGTGAGAAAAGAGGTAAGTCTCTTTCGAACAGCTAGTGTAGTTCTGTTTTGTGTTTACTACCATATTTTACTTTTTGCTATTTTGAAATAAAATATATCAAGGTAAAACATACTATTTTTAAACATCATATTAGAAAGTTTTTTTTTATCTGTCTATTCAACATTTTAGTTTTTAGCACTTTTACCATTTGCCACAAACAGTTGACAATTAATCATCTCTGCCATAGAATATGGTCATACTTAACCAAGTCTTAGCAGCTAGCATACTATATATATTTTTATCTTAAACATTATTTCGCTCTCTCATAAGTTTACATAAAATTATATTTTCACAAATTATGATTAAAGTTTTTGAATCTCTTGAATTTGGAGCTCCCTTGAAATCTACTTTCAATTTTTTATTATTCTTTATGTATTCTTTCCTTGATGAACATTTGTTACAAACTCAGTCTGTTTTTTTTTNAAAATCATTTATACTCCAAGTGGGGCATGGAGTAAGGCAAATTGTGAAAAACCAACTATTTTAAAATCCTCCCTAAATCAAGACCAATCGCTGATTCAAACCAGTGAAAACTCAAAGGTTGGGGAAAAGCATGACACTAAAAATGAGACCAATGTACTTGAAGTAGATAGATCAAGCACTCAATATTCATATATAATTTATGGAATTCAAGAAGAAGTTGGTAAAATTGAGGTAAAAAGATCTGATAAGGTTGATCAGAAAGGAAAATATTCTTGTCCACACTGTAAAAAAGTATTTTCATGGCAGAATAACATGTTGGCACATATGAAAAGATCGTGTGGAGGTGATGGAGAGTATCTCTGTCAACATTGTGGGGCTGTGTTTCATTGGGAACGTAACTATCTGCGTCATCTAGAGAGCGACTGTTGGAACAAGAGACCATTCCTGTGTCAGTATTGTCCACACCGAGCAAAGAAAAAATACCACTTAGATTTACATATCAAAAGAAAACATCCACTTGAGAATAATGGGACATAAAATTCTCACTCACACATGGGCTATTGATAAATTCACTAACATTATTAATTAATAAAACTTGAGTGTGTATTTTTTTTTTTAATTCCTATATGAAAACCCAAATTGAAGTATATTCAGGCTTAATTAGTATAATGAATACAATACATAACATCAAAATATGTATGTGTTAATATACACAAAAATGTATTGTGCTATACCAGTAATAAATATTATTAAATATAGTTAATGAGATCTTGAAAAGTTATTTTTCATTGATGTTTTAATCAATTTATTTAATACCCATATATAAATCATATGCTAATTCAATGCTAACGAGTTAAAATAAATAATAAGATTAAAAAACACCTTAAAATTCTCAAATAGAGTATTTCGCATGGTTTTTAATCAACTTCGATACCATATTAAAAGCATCTTATTTAACTGAAAGTATTTATGGAAAGTTGCTTTATTTTTATTTTTGACACATTTAAAATACACAGATTCCACGGATAATATAAATATTATGAGTATGCTGGCACTTAGTGCACTTGATGGACTACACTATGGCCCTATGTATAGCCTGCGACATAGTGGGACCAGGAAAGGTAAGCTTCCTGCTACCTTTCATGGTAAACAAAGGCTAAATAGTTTTAAAATGTCTATTATAAACTGAGTAAACCTTATGATATTCCAATATCTTGGTAATAACTCTGTATGTATATATTTTTTTCATTGCCAATATTGAAACATTTTACTATATTGAAGGCATCGATAATATCTTATCAAAAGTGACTGCTCAAGATCACATAGCCTGACAAATGAATAAATCAAAGTAGTTTTAGTAACGTTTACTGTACTAAAGTCCAACCAAGTTCTAATTGCTGTAAATACATTTTCCTTGTTTTTAATATTCCCATCGAAAATTTTGACAAGAAAGTATAAGTTGTTTTTTTTATAAATAAACATCCACCAAAACAATTAACACTGAATTTGGGAGACCATTTTATTAAAGTGAACCCTTAGTAACTTGTTTTGGCATAATAAAATGGCTTCTATATTTTCCTATGACATGTAGCTTGGTAAATAACAGGCAAGTAAGGCAAGATGTGTTTACATTTGTTTATATAATTGGCTTTCTTTCTTGTAGTGGCACAAACATTTTTAATAATTATTATATTAAACCCAGTCAAGTATTAAAGTTTACCAAAACACATGTTGCTCCATATGAACATTGTGTTTGCTTTCATCTCTCAGTTTTGACCAGTGTAGTAGTTAAGATGTGATGTCACAATGTTAGGAGTAGCTAGAGGGGAAACTATGGTCGCTAAGTGAGACATCATAGTATAGTCACTAGAGTTTTTATATTGACATTAACTTTTTGTTCAGATTGTCTTAGTACTAATTAATGGTGAAAAAATACATTAACTATACCATTGAGATAGTTATGAAACAAGGCTTATCTTTAGTAGGAATCTACCCGCATTTGTATGGAGGGAAGGGTTGACGGGAAACTTTTTAGAAAAAAACACTCTCAGCAAACCCGACCAGGGTTCAAACACCGATCTTTGACAATTTAGTCTAATATGAGAGTGGCATTTTAGACATTGTGACCATCAGTAAGTTAACTTTTCACTTGACTTGAAAGAAGATAACTGGTTATACCTTGTAGCTAGGAAAGGATGAGAATAGCGAGATGTATTTAGTGTGGCCTGGTGAAAAAATGTTAAAATAGCACTAAGAAACAAATTCTAGTTTTAGTTTAATCTTAAATTAAAAACACTGATATAATGGCTAGTAAATAATAATAATAATAATATTTATTTATCTGGCGAAGTTAAGGTGTTAGCCTTCTCTTCCACTTAACCAGTGTTGAATACAACATACACTATTACATTTATTGAAATACAATTTAATAAAACAATATTCAAATAATTAGAAAAACATTCACATGCTCATTCATATACTCAAATGAAGCTCAAGTAGTTTCAAGAACTCAGTTTAGCTTATTAGACAAAATAAATTGTTTAACCGCTCACTTGAAGGGGTGTATAGATGTTAGATGACGAGTAGAGTTATCTAGTTTGTTCCAAGTCTATATGATAGATGACGAGTAGAGTTATCTAGTTTGTTCCAAGTCTATATGATAGATGACGAGTAGAGTTATCTAGTTTGTTCCAAGTCTAGATGTTAGATGACAAATAGAGTTATCTAGTTAGTACCAAGTCTAGATGATAGATGATAGATGATAGATGACGAGTAGAGTTATCTAGTTTGTTCCAAGTCTAGATGATAGATGACGAGTAGAGTTATCTAGTTTGTTCCAAGTCTAGATGATAGATGACGAGTAGAGTTATCTAGTTTGTTCCAAGTCTAGATGATAGATGACGAGTAGAATTATCTAGTTTGTTCCAAGTCTAGATGTTAGATGATGAGTATAGTTATCTAGTTTGTTCCAAGTCTAGATGATAGATGACGAGTAGAGTTATCTAGTTTGTTCCAAGCCTGTGATTCCAGGACAGTGAAAGAACGAGCATATGTTTGAGATCTATGTATGGGAATAGACATCTGTAGAGTGGATTCTTATCTAGTAGCTCGGCTGTGTTTATCTTTCAGAAATAAGAACCTGAGGAGAGGTATTGAGGCTGAGATGTTGATAATATTTTGTGAAGCAATACTAATAAATGTAGCCCTCACCTTTGATTTATTCTTAACCAACTCAGTTTATTAAAATACTTAGAAATATTGTCATACCGTTTTAAGTTAAATATGTATATTCATAAATGTCGGCATTATCATTGTTAAAGGCGGAAATCACTCTCTTAGTATATCTCGCTTGCGGGCTCACATCAAGGAGTTAAACTGCAATACCAACAGTAGCTAGCAATAGTAACAATATCATTGGTATCTTATAAAATTCATGTATAAATTTATGCTTAAATATAACATTTAATTGCTTCTATTTCATGTTGAAAAAGTTGTTTGACAAGCCCCATCCCTCTCTACCCTCAACCCCACCCAAACAATCTAAGTAAGGTCCTGCTGATTGGTTAATGCTATAAGCCTCGTCAACAAATATATACTTTAAAATAAATGGGAATGTTTCTCTTATAAGGAGCAACAGTTGTTAAGTCAATATAATAATTTATTTTAGTTATGCGTGTGCTCATTACAGATTCATGTTCTTTTTAATCACATATTGGCATCCCGTTCTTTAGTAGGAAATATCCCATTTATTACAATAAGATCATCCATTGATTCAGACTGGGCAACACACAGGGGGGAAAGTTGCCAAGCAAAATATTAAAATAATCAAACGCATTAAACCTATGCGAATAGATCATTTTAAATTTTGAATTGGTTCTGAATCTTGGCTAACTTACTTTAATCGAATATCATGCTAAAAATAAATTTCAAGTTGATCTTAAATCAAATCTCATCCCTTAAATAAAGTTGAATCAAATCTAAACTTAAATTTATTTGATCAAATCCTAATTGAGTACCATGCTTATAAAAAATTGAATGGAATATTTGATTTTAAAATAGCTTCATGTTTGAATCGATTAATATGTTTTAGGCTTACTATGATATTGTTCCAAAACAAATCTGTGTTGAATATTGTAGAATGCTAAATTTCCAAATCCAATCCAATAATAAAAGATTTCCCAATATGTTCATAAAAATTTTATGCACATTTTAGGGTAGTACATACTATCTCAAACAAGTGAAAAATCAAAAGAAGATCACACCACTTTTTTAATTATAGTACAAAATATTCACTATCACAAACAATGATCTCACATGACCTGAACTCAAGTTAATTTCTCTCTGCACTCTATCACACAACTGGTTTCTGGTCTTATTATATTAGTGTTTAAGTAAACATTGAAAGGAGGAAAGAAGGACAAGGCCTACACATCAAAAAACTGTAGGTCTCATAGTTTACAAATAAACACAACAATAACAGATACAATAATAACAGATTATTTAATTCAATAATTAAATATGGAAAATTTGAAGGTTTGCACAGCCTTAAAAAATATGTATATTCATGTTAATTTTCATATCATACTGTAACCCATACTAATTAAACTAACCTTAATTAATAATGTTTGTGAATATTAGGTTATATTATAAAAATGTATGTATACAAATATTTTGGTTTATTTTAATATTTGTCATACCTTGATTTAGTTCATTTGGATATTTTTAATTACCACCTATCATAAATGTGAGTCATGAATTTTTTGTTTTTAATGATATAGTTTGATTTTCATCTGAATATAAATACTATTTTGATTCAAAATATAATTTTATAGAGATTATTTTAAACTACAATAAGGGAATTTGACCAAACCTGTTTGCAGGAACAAGTCTGACATACAAGTTTCCCTTATATATTAGGTACTATTAAAAATTGATTATATATAAATTAATAAGTTTGGAAAAAAACACAGATATTTTTTTAAAAGCCCAACCCAGTTTGGTTATATTGGGTTTTATTGTGTTTTTTGGGGGAGGGGGGGGGGGCTTAATTTAATTTATAATGTATTAAAAATTGATAATATATAAATTCACAGTTTTAATGGAGTAGGGTTGAAAAAAAACAGGTTATTTTTGAAAAGCCCAATCCATTTTAGTTGTATTGGGTTTTATTGGATTATGTTTTTTTGGGAGCTTTTTTTGGTTTTAATTTAATTTATTATATGTTTATTTCACCAACTAAGCAATTATAGTAATTATTAAGTATCAAATGAAACATATTTTAATATAATAAGAAAAAAGACATAACACAGCTAAACAATACAACAATAGTAATTCTTGAAAATAATATAAAACGTTAGCATGTTGAAGGAAAAGACTGTGTACAAAGACTAAAAATATGACTTGAGTGGTGAGGCGATAAGGTGGCTATGCATGACAAAATGGTGGTAATTGATACAATTAAGATCCTCGAAAAGAATAACTTACCCAAGGGTTTCTGTTCTTCCATAAAAAGCTTAAGTTCCTGTTCTACTAGATAGGCATACTTTGAACAAATGCTTTCAACTTATGGACTGGTGTGGTATAAGCTAAGAAACTGGTTGAGTGGTGAGAGCTGAAAAACTAGTGAGAATTTAACAATTCCTTCACCAAATCACCTCCAACAGCAAAGAGGAGTAAGATAAGTAGTGTTGACAAGTAAACTTGATAATTTGGGACAGGTAGGCCTACATTTAATTCAGTATTAATATCTAAGTTAACACTTAAAAAATTTGACATTTTGAAGTGATCAACAACTGAATGTTATAATATGTTCAGTTTCTCGATTTTTATAGAATAGTTTTTACAAAACAGTTCTAAAATGAAAATGGCTAATAATTTTCAAAAATCAACAACACAATTGCTTTGTATGCAATATAAAATATGTGTTATTTTAAAATTTTGCTTTTAAATAAAATAAAACCCAATTGGTATTTTTTGGGCTGGGTAAAATTATAACAACAAAATTATGACTGTCTTCTACAGATTTTATTTCAGACATCTTGGGCTGAAATGTGAGAGGTTTCCGTTGAAAATATGGTCAGTTGACAAGCTCTATAGAAAGCTTATAGATTCAAATGAGACTCATCCTCTAAAATCACAATAAGCCCAAACCAAGATGTGGAAAGTTGCTAAAATATCTAAAAATCAATTATGTACCTAGTGCATGAACCTCAATATTCATCAAACACTCTGCTACATGTATCACCCGAAACACTTTTACTGTGAACACATATCTTTAATGCAATTGTCATAAGTGGTGTAAAACTATGTATGTATACCATCTGCTCTATGCACTTACATCAAAACATTCCTAGTAATGTTCTTGAGTTTGTGAAATAAAAATAGCATGAGTTTCTATTGGTATGGTATTATTTAGTCCACAATAAAAATAAAATATTTTCATGATATACTTGTCTGCTATATCTCTCAATTTTCCCATAAAATCTATAAACACACAGCTATTTGTACAATTTTACAAACTTTTTATTTATTTATGACTTTTACAAATTTATTAGGTAGCATTTTCAAGAAAGAAGAAATGAAATGGTGTACAAATTATAGAAGGATGATGCTGATGTTCCACTTTACAAAAATATATGAGAAGATACCGAAAAAGAGAATAAAAAAATAATGAAAAGATGAGGTAGCGAGGAACAGTACAGATTAAGGGAACATAAGTCTACAATAGACTTGATCTTTGCCATATGACAGCTGATGGAAAGAAGGTATAGGTTTGGGAAGGACTTGGTAATGGTATTTATGGATGTGGAGAAAACATACAATAGTGTGGATAGAAATAAAGTTAGGAAAGTGATGGAGGAGGCCGAAGTAGAAAGAGGAGTTGTAATGAGAGTGAAAAGCATGTATGAAGAAAACAGGAGCCGTGTTAAGATGGAAAGTGACAGGACAGAGTAGTTTCAAATAAAAAAATTTAGTGAAGCAGGGGAGTGCCCTATCACAATTACTATTTGTGATGGTAATGTAAATGGTCATGAATAAAATGGCAGGAAAACTCGGGGAGGATCAAATGAAAGCCATGATGTCTTCTGGTTACTTGTTTGTATGGGGGGAGAAGGAAGAGGAAGTACAGGAATGAAATGAGCATGTGAAAGAGTCTGGAATGAAATCTAGCATGGTGAAGTGTGAAGTGATGGTATTGACACGGAAGAGGATAATACCAAGTAAAGCTATAAAGCAATATAATTAAAAAAATTAAAAAAAAGTGTTCTCTCTGTTCATTATGATGTAATGTACATGACTGTTATGACCATGGGCTCGATCTGTCAGGATAGCTTGTGGGAAGGGTTAGGTTGCAGGCAAGGCAATTGTGTGGGTTCTAAATAATACATATGGTTACAAATTTTGGTTTAATGTAATTTATTAAAAGATAATACAAAATGTGATTCTAAACAAAATATAAAATAAATATAAGAAATTGGATGCTCACTCCTGTGGAAGAACTGGCTTAACTCATGGAAACTTAGACCGATGGAATTGACTGACACGACTCGCGACCCTCTACAGAACTCAATCTCGGAACCTTGGGCTTGATGGATGGCTTCTAAGTACAAGTGCTACTGATGACCTGAAGATGTAGTCTGTTATGGTCCAGCAACAGATGGTGTAATTGACTGCGATATCGATGAAAATGTGACAGCCCCGATGTCAACAAATAAAAGTCTTGAGTAGTCAGCATTCTCCTTTTAACATTTCTAGTTCGTTACATCATATACGCTAAGCCAGGACTTTAACACGCACACCTAAAAAAGTTATGTAAATCAAAAAACAAACATTCAAACATTGGTCAAAAGTTATGACACTACTCCAGTTTTTAAGAATATAAAGTTGATCTTTCACCTCCCAGCTTGTAGTTGTCAAGATATTTTACACCACTAATCTGCCACATGTCTCAAAATTCAGCTTATACCCCCCCCCCACACACACACACACATTTTATTTATTGCTTGGCTCAATATTAAATCAAGATAGAAGCTGATGCAGTTATTTGTGTGCTCTGGAAATAATAATTGTTTTGATAGCTTTTGTATCAAGTACAGTCACATCTCAAACAACTATGCTTTACTGCTTGAAATGATCTTATTCATATTTGATACTGCCATTTAAATTAGCTCAATAATTTTAATATAATATAAATCTTAATTGGTTAATTTTTACTTCAGATATATCAGGGCTGACATTTTAATGTTTGCTTTTGTGTGTAGTAAGATATATGTTAAATAATGTGTATAAAGAGCTTTACTTGATTTAAACAGTTATTTTCATGTATTACTTTTAAAAAGTTAATTAATCCCTCAAATTGGAATAAATCTCAAGGAGTTTTGTTTTGATTTGTTTATAAATTATTTCAGGTTCAAGGGGAACATTTGGGCAATTTCCCCCGCCATATGGAAATGTTCTTGATGACATTTCAACTTCTTTGTTTACACCAGAATCTCATCAAATGTTTCAAAAGTTTACTTTGGACAGAGCGCTGCAAGCTGACTATTATGGCTTACAAATGGGAAGGATGAGAGGAAAAAATCTCCCGCTGTCACATCCTCATAAAGGAGCTGGTGTTTTCAAGTGCCCGAACTGTGGGAATGTGTACAGATACAAGAGAAATATGGTTTCACACATTAAGTTTGAGTGTAACAAAGACCCACAATTTTGTTGTCAATACTGTCCCCACAGGTATAAACAGAAAAGTAAACTTGTAGCACACATGGTGGCTAAACATAATATTTTATGAAAATTGATTAAAATAATAGCTACAAATTGGCTGGCCATCAAAGTACTAAATTCTAAAATCAGCATTGTTAGAAAAAATATAATTCTAAATTTCGAACTAACAGTCGTGTACATGAAATACATTAAGTGCCTATGGTTAAGTTGTGATATTATTTCCATGGATAAGCAGAGCAGAACGATTAACAGTTCGAAACTATATTTATATATTTGAATTTTACATATCTACAAATAAAATATATTGTCAGGGCGAGTAATGGAAAACACTATTAGGTAATAGATATGTTATACAAAATCTTGACTGAAACAAGATTATTCCCTTTTTATTTATTTGAACACAAGCCCATAATATAATGTATTTACAATATGGTAATTTATTATTTATTGTTATGTTATGTATCCATTTTTTTATATAGATCAATACCCTCAGCAAATGAGCCAAGAAAATCCATAATGAATAAAAGTGACTGTTTATTACTTGACCTTACAAATATTTATTTTCTTGGAATTGAGAGCCATTCTGACATTAGAAAGTTATATCTTTTTCTACAAAATTTTTTTGAAACTACTTTTCTTTTATGTTTTATTGAGTGAATTCAAAACTAAACTAAATTTATTGTCCATGTTTGATAAAAAAAATGAATTTGTATTAACCAACAATAAGGGTAAATAAAAATGAATATATATTAAAATGTTAAATGTAAAAAGTGTAACATTAAAGTGAATTTTAAAATATTCACTTTATATCGGTTAAGGCAAACTTTTAAATTATATATAGTTATATTTGTAAATGTAATGTTATGTCAATGAATGTTTCCCAAATAAAATACTACTGTATTAAGTTTTAAAATACACTTCATGCATATACTTATTTTTTTAATTTTAGAATATTTCTTCTTCTGGATAAAATATATATTTTTGTTAATTCTAAAATCACCTTTATTTGTTCAAGACAAAAACTTATTTTGAATTGTTCCAAATAGTTTTGTCTCATAATATAATTATTTTTTTATTATAATATGGGTCTTAAAGCCTCATTTACATAAATCTAACATATCCTAGGATTGACATTTTATTATTTTAGTATATATTTTACTACCGAGACTCTAAAATATCACATACTAGAAGAAATACAAACATTGCAATTTGACTGTAGCTTATGTTCATAAGTATGTGATTACTTTAACCTAATATCTAAAACATAGTGGTGGGCCACTTGGTGAAAAGTATGGTGTGATGGATTAAATGAGTTTTTTAAGTTATATTTTGATCTGACTTTGCATTCAGAAAAAAAAGCTTGTTAAATGTTTTACTACTCCTCTCAGATTGTAAAACTATCTTCACAAATGTTGTATTACTTTAAATTCCTTTGTGTAAAACAATTTAAATCATCATCAAGACCAAGAAATACAATGGAAAATATTCACACACATGTTGCTCTGACCTATTAACGACATGTCTTGTTACATCATGTACTGAGGATTAAAATTAATTACTTGCTTATGGGTGATATGTTTTTGTTGAAAGTATTAACATTATACACTTAAATGTGTCTAGGTTACAAAATGTGCTTTTTTAATGTTGTCAAATACACATCAAATAAAAATTTTATGAATTAAAAGCTGATATATTGTTTTAATAATAGCAACTAACCAATTATGTGTGTTATACTCCAATAGTGAAACTGTCCATTTCATGAATTGGGCAAATTTCTGCTCATTCAGTTAACAGTCTTCTTTTCTTGACCATTTCATGAACTGGGAAAAAAATTGCATCAACTCTTACCCATCTAATGAACTGTAATTTATTGTACTATCTACGGCAAGCTTCGCTGAAATTATTTTTAAGATATTATATTAAACTAAGCCAACCTAACTTAACCTAATGTGTCAGAGTACACAAGTTTATAGAGATAATTAATAGATTTAGACTTGACAATACATGTTATAATAACTTAGAACATGACTCAACTGTTACACAAGTTCATAGGCATTGACACAGATCAGCTAAAAAAAATTAATGACACATTTAACAGTGGTACCACCCAAACTAAAATATCCCTGCATAAATTGCCTCCTCAATTCTAGTACAACCAAAAAAGTAGGAAAATGACCTACATGTACCCTCAAATACATACAAATAAACTCAGTGAATCAGCATTTGATTAAACCAATATAATTACGAAAGTACTCAATTTTTTTTCCAACAGTAGCGTCTCATGACCAAAATTCTTAAGCAAGCTTGGAAGGGGTGCCCCTAAGCTTAAAAGGAGAATTCTCAGATTAAAAAAATTGTATGCTTCAAGAAGCTATTTGGAGTTTTTTTTATGATAGTTGATACTTTGGGTGTCCCTTTGTTCTGTGATTTACATTATTGTGTTATTACTTATTATAAACATATACTTATACACTTCCGTTTGTTAGCATTCACTGATACACACATCAAAACAAAAGCAGCTGCTACAGTAAACTCCATCAAACTCCAAAGCCCGGTACACCCGACACAACTTCTTGTACAAAAAGTTGTGCAAGAAATTGTACAATATTTTGGTCACATGTATTGCATAAAAAATTCAGTCATTGACTGTTCACATAGCATTTGAGATTGCATACAATGGTTGAAAAACATAGCGTTTTTGCCCTTTTTATGGAAAAATAATGATTCAATGATTTGGAAAATATTGGTATTTATTTAAATAATTTCTTATTCATTCCTAAATATTATGAAAATAAAAAAGAATTTTTCTTTCAATTCTGTAATATGTTTTTAAAACAGTTGAAAACCTTTATATTTGGGGTTTAACCTCCTTCAATTATAACTCTCTGTTTGTTTCCAACATTTAGCTGTTTTTCTTAAAATCACCCCTTTTTTTAAATAAGTATCTGTCTAGCAGACTAGGTTTTCATATTTACAACTCAAAAGTTGTACAAGGAAAATGGCTAATATAGGACGTGTTCTTTTTCCTGAAATTGTATACAATAAGTTGTGCAAAGCAGATCTTTTACAAGTTTTGGTGTTCACATGACATCATATTCAGGCTGCAACTTCTTGTAGTACTTTATGTACAAGAAGTTTTGTTGTATGTACCGGGCTTAAAGATGTGTAGGTACAGGGTCAGTACCTTGACAATATTAATTTCGCCTTTCATGCCATACCATCCCTCTATGTTTTGAAAGGGGAAGAGAGAGGTAGTGACTTCAGTTCTAGTCATCACCTTTTGAGCAAGAGAAGTCGTAGCTTGGCTGCTTGCATTATTACCTGACATCCGCAGCTCTTCTCCCTCTTGTTCCTCCGAAATCTATGATGTCACAAATAAGAACTACACTAGTTAGAGCAATGGGATGAAAGTCGAACAAATACCGACTTTCAACCACTATCAGATGGACTAGTGCCACGTCTTGCATGCATGTTATGGTCACTGCCATGTATGGGATTTTTATTTTCAAGCCCACTGATGCTCGAATAACATTTAAATGAACACAAGGATAATATTTTTGCAAACATTAAATAAAATAATTACATATCATCAATCAAAGGCAAGCAGTGCTTACTTTGCTTGCCCTGATGCAATGTCGCTAGTTTCCAACTAAACTCTTTGTAAGAATGTCAACACATTGTTCATTTGTCTCCAAATAAATTACATCAATAACACCATTTAGATACAAATCACGAACAAAGTTGTATTTGACATCAATATGCTCAAGTCTTCGATGTCCCCATTTATCCAAACATCTTATGCAGGACTGGGTGTCCTTGTACACCTTGGTGGGTTCTAGAGTGATCCCAAAGTCCTGGATCAGTCTTCTCAACCAGAGTAGGTCGGATGAGGCGGTTGACAGGGAGACAAACTCTGACTCTGCTGAGCTCAGGGCGATTGTAGTCTGCTTACATGTAATCCAACCAACAGTGGCACCATAAACTTGGAATAAGTACCCAGATGTAGATTTACGACCATTGCTGTCATTGGCCCAGTCCGCATCAACGTAGGCCCGTAAGGCGACATCACAGTTCTTCGGAAAGAAGAGACCAACTTCAAGTGTTCTTTGAATGTAGCGTAGTATTCGTTTGAGTCCACTCCAGTGTGCTTCTGTTGCATAGCTCTGATACCTGCTGTAGAAACTCACTGAGAAGCTCAGATCAGGGCGAGTGTAGAGCATCACATGCATCAAACTACCAACAAGCTCACGGTACTTTTTTTATTTTTTATTATGCACTCTGATGTAGTTATTTCAGGTGGTTCTGCCTCTATTGGTGTCTTAACCAGTTTGCATTGTTCCATACCAAATTTCTTGAGAACTTTCTTCAAGTAGGCTGTTTGGCTAAGTAGCATACCATCAGTTTTCTGATCAATTTTTATACCTAAAAATCTTTGCAAACCTCCAAGATCCTTTATCTCGAATTCTGACCAGATATTTTTTATGTAATTCAACTTCTGCAGATTGTTTCCTGCCAAAATTATGTAATCTACATAAACAAAATGTTAAGTTTTGATGCTGTTTCTGAAGTCGAAGTACATACATTTTTTGTTTTCAGACTGCTCAAATCCAATAGAATTCACAAATTTTTCAAGTTTAGCATTCCACTCCTGTGGTGCCTGCTTTGAAGCCAGGTGGCTGCTTCATATAAACCTCTTCAGGAAGGTATCCATGTACGAATGCATTTTTCACGTCCAACTGGAAGGCAATTAAATCTTTTTTATTTATGATGGTATGGACATTAGTTAAATGGGCTACATATGAGTACGTTTCATTTTAGTTAAACCCTTTCTTCTGTACACAGCCCTTTACCTCCAACCTTGCCTTGTAACTGCCAAACTGTCCATTTTCATCCTGCTTTATCTTGAAGACTCGCTTGCAGTTGATAACTCGTTTACCGGATGGTAGCTCAGTAAGGATTCAGGTCTCATTCTTCTTCAATGAGTACCTCTCTTCCTCAACTGCAGTCATCCATTGCAATTCCTCAATAAAAACTTCATTTGGAGTCGAACCGATGACCTGAATATCTTGAGAGGGTGTTGAACCAATAACATCACTGGTTATGAACAAATGTTCATCACAAATTATATCATGCTCACATATGATTTTTCATTCCTGTGGACACCACAGCCTGTACCCATTTGGGCAGTACCCAAAAAAGTAGCACTTTTTCGAACGGCTGCCAAGTTTACTTTTAAAAACTTGATTAGGTAATCGAAGATGTGCTATACAGCCAAAAACCTTCAGTTTTAACATATCAGGCTTGACACCACACCACAGTTCTGTTAGAACCTGGTTTTCAAAAGCTTTATTAGGCTATCTGTTTATTAGGTAGACTGTATTCATGACAGCCTCCATCCAGAGTGACTTATCAAATGAAGAATGAAAGAGTAAACGGCATGTTTTGTCCATGATGCTACATCCCATTCTTTCTGCGACGCCGTTCTGCTGACTGGTACACCTGATTGTAAACTCTGACTGGATGCCCTTCCTTTTTAAATAATCGATCATTTCCTGCGACACAAATTCACCACCATTATCTGACCTAAAGCGACTTATCTTAAGGTTAAAGTGAATTGTTGCCATAGCTTCAAATTGTTTGAAGTATTAAAATACTTCAGGCTTTGCCTTTAGAGTGTAAATGATTGTAAAGTGAGTATAATCATCAATCAGGTTACACAGATACTTCTTTTGATCATATGATATGGGCTTAATGGGCCCTACAAAATCACTGTGTATGATCTCTAAAGGGCGCTTAGCTCTAATGCGTTGCTTTGTGTGTGGAATATGTGTTTGTTTAGCTTGTATGCAAGAGTTGCATGAATCGAGGATCGATCCTCGATCAACCTTGATTCCATCTACAATCTTACTTAAGTGAACTAAACCTGTTTTTCCAATGTGACCAAACCTATTGTGCTACAAATCAAATGATCCTACAATGGAACTAGCAACACCAGCACATGCTTTTTCATGAGGTGAAAGAGACACATTGTATACACTTTACCAGATTGATTCGCAGTAATCACAAAAATATCGCCTTTCAGAATGATAGCATTCCCTTTTTCAAACACAACTTTAAACCCATTAGCATACATTTTACTAACTGAAAGTGAATTAAATTGTAATCCAGGGACAATAAGTATATTAAAAAGTTTGATAAAGTTTTGATTATGTTTGTGAGTCACAGACGCGTGTATGTCTCCAATCTCTTCAACACACAACGTCGATCATGATTTGTCAATTTTTATATTGTTAGACTTTGATAGGCATCTCTTATTTGAGACCAAACTAATATTTTGATCACTGATCATATGTCCAGTGGCGCAACCACACAGATCCTTTACAACAAGCCACTGATGTTGACACAGTCAAACTAAATTCATCATCACTAGCTTCAGATACGTTTGCTTTACATGTTGAATTCTTCTGCTGCATCTTGCCTTTCAATTTTGGACAGTCCGAACGAAATTAACCAGCTTTAAGACAGAAAAAAACACATACTACCAGTAACTTGTTTTGGAATCCTTTGTTTACAACTAGGACAACATTCCAGTTGTGAAGATTCAATTTCTTACCCTTCCAATCATAAGTGCTATAGAATGATTGGCTGCATCCATCGATACCTTCTGCTTGGTGTTTGCTTTGCTAATCAAGTAGGCGCGTTTTTACGTATGCCAAGTTGAGATTATCAGCAGATAATGTATCTAAGGCAGTGACAATAACTTGATATTCAGATGGCATAGTCAAGAGAAGATGGCAGACAATATATAATTCTTCAAGGTTAGCTCCCAACGATTTCAATTTCTGAATTGTATGATCAAACCTAATAAAAGGCACTTAATGGGTCTCTAAAGAGGGATCAAATTTCATAATCAACAAGGTTTGGGCAGTTAAAGCTGATTAGCAATACCTTTGTGGGCATAATTGTTACAAAGCACTTGCCATAAATCATAAGTGGTGTTCTTATCTTTTACACAATCCAAGTGGCATTCCGAGATTTGTTGTATAATCTGTGACTTACACTTGCAATCAGCTTTCAAAAGCTTGTCCAGCTCTTTTTTCCTTTTCCGCCTTAAGTTCAGCATTATGACTAGATGCAATTTTCACTAAGTCCCGATGGTCACCTTGAATAAAGGGCAACAGATCAATTTCATCTAGAAGAGTTTCTACCCAAAACTTCCAGTTGTAGAAATTAGTGCCGTCAAAAATTTTTGTACATTTTGTCTTCTTCTAAAACCTTTATGGTGATGGTGATTGGCAACGGTGTCACAAACAAGCAAACATGTAGAGTTCATGCATAGTGCTGCCCACACTTTACATAACTTTATTCGTCCTAAATTCCACAAATCACCACAAGCCTGGGCCCATAACCTGTCAGAGTACACAAGCTTATATAAATAATTAACTAGTTCTTAGACTTAACAATACATGTTGTAATAACTAAGAACATGACTCAACTGTTACACAAGTTCATAGGCATAGACACAGATCATATAAAAAAATGAATGAAATATTAAACAATGGTACCAACCTATAATATAATATCCCTGCATAGAATTGCCTATTTTAACATAATGTTTTGTTATAAAACAATTAAAAGTTAAATTAATTTAAAGACCAAGCCTGTTCTTAGAGTGTCATCATATGTGAAAAAACTCATCCAGTTCATGAAATGGGTAACAATTGGAGCTGCTCAATTCATGAAATAGATTATTTTTTGCCCAGTTCATGAAATGGGTAGGAGAGGACAGCTCACAGAATGGCAGAAATTTGCCCAATTCATGAACTGGGCAAATTCATGAATGGGGTGTAACACATATACTAGATTTTCATTTGTATTCACCCATTATTTTTTGTAAAGTATGGAAAATAAACTAAATATATAACATCTACCATTATTAATTTAAAAGCCCTTTTCAAAAGTAATTATCGGTGGAAGAACTATAAATATACAAATAATAATGTACACACCCATGTACAGACATTATACATTTTAATAAATCCTTTCTCAGGTACATATTTTTGTATCTATATACTTATTTGATAGTGAAGATTTTGATTGTGATTATTACTTAGGAGTTAGCCCTGATTATCGCTTCCACTTGTAAAGTTCAAGTATCATTTTAGCTCCGAAATTGGCGTGGGCTACATCCAGTGGCAGCCACCACACAAAGCTAGCAAGATTATGTTACTTGTTTTCATCATGGTACAGCATATGTGTGATAGGGCATGATGGAGACAATCAAGGTAACACTGTGATCTTTCATTGTAAACAGAGTGTACATCACAAGACACATTTTGTATTGTGATGTGGTATGGATACATGGTTCTGTCTATGGTTGGAGGGATGGAGGTGTATGGTTAGCTTCTCTTGTGAAAGGTGGGAAGATGGAGAAAAGATGGAGAAAACCTGCAGGTTTGTTCACTTCCAATTGAGTAAGTAAGGAACATTAAAGATTGTAAGAAAGAATGTAATGTAGATTTAAAACAGCTTGAAACTACTTGAAGATTGCATGAGGTCTTGAAGCAGTAAAGCTGTGTAGAATACACTTGAAACTTTCTTAAGCAACTCTGCACATTTGCACGAGCCCAAATGCAAACATGTGTGCTTGATTTGTATTGTTGCTCCAACACAATCATAAGTGCTATTTAAAGATTGATAGTGGATGGATGCTAATTTGGGTACTTTGGCAAGAATATCTTAGGATAACTTCTACATTCTTCATTAATAACAATGATATATTAAATCATATTTCTTTGAATATTAGGAGCTTATTTATTCTCCAAATATGCATCTGCTAACTTTATTTTATAAATATAAACACAATAGAAGGTCCATGTTGAGCCTGTATACACTATTTGTGGCTACCTGATCTTATTTATCATCAAATTGTCTCGCATAGTAAATGATAAATATACATTGTTATGTAACTATACAAATCACCCGTATAAGAATTTATGCAATCACTGATTTTAACTCAGATACTGACAATTTTACCAAATTAGTTTGAAGGGTAATCATTATTAATAATACCTCCAAGTTTCCAAATTGGTTACTTTCTACGCTTAATACTACATAAGGACACCTTTCCATGTTAGTGAGACTAGTTTATCTTTATATCCCTAGCACAATACCACCGTGTATGTCGCTATTGTTATTAAAAAGTTGAGTTCATATTGATGTGCCGGGACAGATGGAACTCCAAGCTTTATTGTAAAATGTCGTGCCCACATTCTCAGTCCATTGTTATCTTATATTTTCAACTTTATCCTGTCTAATTAAACTTTTCCCCTGGCACCTACCTATTAAAAAAAAAAGAGGGGAATACAAAATGTTAATAAATGAATACCTAGTTTACACTTAAAACTTCCTCAAAGTATTTCAGGAAATAATACATGAACATACCTTTTACCATCTAAAAAATAAACTCTCCGATAGTCAACACATACAATTATTCTACTTTTAGACACATTTCTTAAGGTACCTTTTTTTAAAAATAATTTTTAATGGTTTGTTTGTACTCATGTAAAAAAAAATCTCCATAGTTTGAGTTTGCAAGCAAGCTATACTGCCTGAGCGACTTCAGCCATTAGTGATGGTAGAACCAGTATTTGCAGATAGAGGGTGTCATGTGGTCAGCACAACAAGCCCTCCGACCACTAACCGGGGTTTTCTAAACCGGAAGCTGCTACTTCTTTACTCAAGTAGTTTCTCATTTGTCCTCCCAAGGCTGAGTCTGACCTCGTTCCAGACTCATGGCTTCATAAATATATTTTGTAAGTGCCCGGGATCAAACCCGGGACCTCTGGATCAGTAGCCAGGAACTCTAACCACTAGACCACAGAGGAGTTATTACGAGATGTAGATATTATTTTAAGCTAACAATGAATCTTGTAGGTGCTCTCACTTGTACTCACTTGAAAACCCAGTAGATCTATTTCAATGTAATTTTTGTTTTATCTTCAAATATAACATTTGTTCACTAGTACCAATAAGAAATGGTTATATATTTAGTAATTTTGATTTTACTTTATAGTTGATGGAGCAGTGGAAGATTGGACCCATGAGTATTTCAACTGTGGTCCTATATGGCAACCTAATAATCAGAGCAATATGAAACACACGACAAGTGTCCATAAATGTCCGAGTTGTCACCGAGTATACACTCACCGCCGCTCTCTCATGAGACATTTGAGCTGTGAGTGTGGTAAGGAACCACAGTTCAAGTGCCCGCACTGTCCGAAATATTGCAAGCTCAAGTGCAATCTTCTCAAACATGTCCGCGGTCGACATCCACAAAAAGAAAGCAATGCATATATTTTGTATTAAAAGAAAAAAATATGAATCTGAAATGATTTGAATTAAAACACATTACTTCTAATTTTGTGATTTTGAATTTATTTACTGTTTATGAATTCATTTTATTCCTTGAAATTTCAGATTTATTTTCAAAACACAGTTAAATATCGACAAAGTGTCTGTAAAAGGTTTTACAGAAATACAAGCAAAGGATTCTACAGTTTAGCAAAAATAAATAATTTGAGGAAATTGAGGTTTGAACAACTTAGTATAGACAGTATCCATTAGAGTAAGTAATAAAGCTCTAATTTGAGTAAAATGATGACTTAAAAAATATACACTTTAATTTAAAATCAGAACACTGTTTGGAAATATTATTTAAAATTAATCTTAAAACTAAATTTAAATATTAAAACACAAAAAAAATATAGGCTAACCTGTATTGGTTATCACATTCTAAAAAACAAAGTTAATATTTATTTTTCACATAACGTAAAGAATATTTGTATGGAAAGCCAAATATTGTAATGCAAATTACATTATTGACTTTATAGTTTTAAACTTGACATTGATGAAACAATTTAAAAAAAGAAGACAGAAATTTGGTAAACAATTTATTATTTCAGTTAAAGAGTCCTCTACCCTTAAAATGACTCGCATAGAAAAGATCTGCACAATACTAATTATGATTGTTCAATGTTTCATCAAATATAAGTTAAGTTTCCCCTGTTTATTTGAGTTTAAAAAACGTACCATCATCTTCAAATGTGTTCAGATTGAAAGCAAGAATTCCAAAGAATAAAACTAGAGGAAAAACTGTGGTTGATTAATGGACTAAGTGTGATTTTAATCTTATAGTTAGAACTTGAGGTAACCTATTAGGTGGGTGGTAAGATCTTTTGATGAATAGATCTTGACAAAAGATCAATAAATTATGTTTATTACTTTTTCTAGGAAACCATTAACAGTTTTATAAAATGTTTTATCTAATCTGTATTAATATTATTTTCATCCAGGACTATTACACGCAACCATAAGAGTTGGAAAGTTTGGAATTTAAAAATAGGAGAGCCAGGAAATTGGGTGGGCATACAATTTTCTAAACTAATGTAAAAAAACCTATCTCTAGATGTGACCGTGCATGTGAAACCATACCATAAGTCGCTAGGCTAATTTTACAGGACGGTGGAAAAATGAATTGTTAGCGTAAAATATCTATTTTTAGATTTCAGTGCAATCTGTGAGACCTCCTTAGCTACATTCTACTGAGTCTGAAACTAGTATATCTTCACCTGAAAGTGGTTAAATAAGCCTTAGTGCATACTTCTACATAGGAACTCAAATTTTACCTTAAGTCGCCATGGTAATTTTCCATAGCGGCTTGTGATATGTTTTTGTAAACTATTGCATTCAAAATTCTGTAAAAAATAATTGACTGAACTACTTCTTATATTTTTTTTTTCTTCAGAATTTTATCCTTTATTCAAAGCTGTTAAGATCTAAAAATACATATTTCCGACTTATGGTATAGTTTCACATGCACAGTCACATTATGGTAGAAAATTATAATTTTATGCAGGCAGACAAAAATAAACAAATACATAAACTAAAGATTATCTTCATTGGGATCTAGGGATCTGATATCGAAAGAAAAGTGTCGATACTATATTCATTTATAATATCAGAAAAAAAAACAATACCATACTATTATCGAAATAAAAGTATCAATAACAGTATGCATCGGTATTCATCAATTAATAATTTCAACTTTTGTATACGTTAATAATAATAATAGTATTATCATATTTATTTAAACACTAATAATTATAATGATTTAACCATGTTATAGTATATTTAGGTCTATTGCGTCTTTTGTATGTGTTGAAACTTGGAAGATATGATAGATAGTACTGTATGATTAATATTATAAAAGGTTTTACCATACCAGCTTTCAAAAATTCCATGAAAATTTAGCTGATGGAAAGTTATTTAATAACTAAATATGAATACTAATATATTTTTCAGTCTCTTTTGTACCTTTCTTTAACTATAGTAAAAATTTAATCCTAGCATGAGTGAAGGCAAAAGAGTTGTTTCTTTTGATACCAAACCGATACTGGAGTGTGAGTACTAATACTAGTAAAAGTATCAGAAAAAAGTATTGATTAAAAAAATACTGGTATTGGAAGGAAAATATTATATTATTAAAGTATCAATACTTTTTTCACATCCCTATTGTGATCCATTATAGTTGAGGTTATATAGCTAAAGATAGAAGGACAAATTAGTGCCTATCTATGAGTGACATAACATTCAATAAAAATTAGGTGTGCTGACACAGTGCCGTGAATCGTAAGGCTCTTTGGTAAACCTTGATTTTTATTATTCAATATGTTTTTGTAACATAGAATGTTATTTCACTTATATTCTTTGGTGAACTTTGATGCCTCTTTTTTCCAACATATTTTTGTAACAATGTATATTACCTAGTTTCACTTAAATTATTATCGTGCATAGGCAAATATTGTGTTGCCAATGGATTGTGTTTGTTTGCGCATTAAGTTTGTTAACTAAGTAATATTTTAGAATCAAATAGCCAAAGCTATTATTTATGCTTTTTAGTGAGGATTACTCCATCTAGATATCGTATTCTGAAAATTGAAAAATAACACCTGGACACAGGAATCGAACCCGGGACCTTTGGCTTGGTTCAAAGATTGAATTTATTTAAATTTTTTAAACTTAAATTAGACAGTCGAATACTCAATTCCTTGAATCCCCCAAATTCTATGGTATTAAAAAGATTTCAAATTCATAAACATCTCAAAAAACTCTTTTGAACTCGATTGAAGGGTACAGGAAAAAAGGAGTAAAGTCCAATTTTAACTCAAATTGAGTTAGTGAAGCCATTTGTTGAACAATCATGATATCTTTATAAGTCACTTTAGATTATGATCTCTTGTCATATTCAAATTAATTGAAAAAAGTATTTGATGGGGTCCTTATGGGGTTTGCGATGTAAAAGCTGCTGTCCTTGAAAATGTGTGTAGTGTGACTTTCCACTCTTTTCCCTTGTACTCTTGTACCCTTCATTATGAAGACTTTGGCTTCAAACAACGATTTTAAGCAATTGTTAAAAGAAATAATATAGGCATGTATATTTAAAAGAATCACTAAATCATAAAAAATAGTAAATTTGTTTAGATATATTCAATTAAAAAAAAGGGTTCTCTTTATTGTGTTTGACGTAATAGACATGACAAACAATACATCATTTGTCACTGGTACCAAGCAACAACTTTTTTTTTTTAGTTAAATTTTAAATATTTCCACTTTCACTTAAGTTGTACATTTTTTAAGAATTGAGGAGTTGAACTGGGATTCAAAATTTGAAAGAAAATTTAAGATTTAAATTTGAGTAATGTATTTGGGAAATATAGGACTTGATCCATCTCTATTTATTAATTAACATACATGAATTGTGGTTGACGTAGAGATCTCAGGATTATACAAGGAGGAACTATCAAAAAATTGGCAGCCGCTTGTTGAACTTTGATAGTTTTGTTGTTGCTTACCCTTGTGTTGAACGCGCCAAACTACTTGTTCTTGTATAGTTTGGATTTATTTATTCATAATATAGATTTTGCAACTTTAGTTTTTATGGGAGTATTTTGTTTTTCAGAATACTTTTTTTTTTTGTAAATCTTTAACCTTTTGCTCTTAAATAGTATACATGCAATTTAAAATATTTATCTTATCACTATCTTCATTTTGAAAACTTTAAATTTTGGGAAAAATCATCCGAGGAATTATATTGTACTGTATTCTGGCTTGCAATATTGTGTTTGAAATGAATGTGTCATGTCAACATTTACCTACTCAATATATTTGGTAAATGTGTTCAAGAAATGAATTTGTACCTTAAGTCTTGGGCTATCCATACCAATAGCTTATCATTCATATTTATATTCAAGACATATTTATCACTTTCACTATACCAAACATACTACAGGCATTCAGCTTGTTGCTTGGTATATTTTATTTTTAATCTATATCGCTAAAGTTTGTTACTTTTTGTGCTGCAACAAATAAATTGTATTTACAGTGTATTTCAAGTGAACAAACATATTCTTATTTTAAAGATAAAGTAAAACACACATAGGTACAACTCACTTTTTTTAGATAATGGAGGGGAGAAGGACCACGAATAATTTAAAATCATGGCTGTTGCAAGAAAAGAACACATTTCATTTTTTTATTTCAAATTGTACAAATGAAAGCTTTTCTCTTTTTTTATTAAGTTGTGTTTTTTCACTAGGGAATATGTAATTACTGTAATATCAGTTTATTTATACTAATAAATCATCTTGTTGCTTCAAATACACTAACACCCGCCTCACTGGCCTAGCTAGATAACACACTAGTTTCGTGTTGAACTAGATTGGCAAGGACGAGGATATCGAGGTTTGACTCTTGCTCGGGTGAACTGGGGGTGGTTTTTTCTAAATGGTTTTCCACTCTCCCTCCACTTAAATGTGGGTTGACTTTCTCTATATTCGCCCTTCTCAATTTCTAACACATTATAGTAATTAGTTCTTAAGTGTCTAACTCGAACAGGTATTAAGACATGTTGCTAAAGTAAAAATAATAATAAATACACTAACGCACACTCTGAGGACATTAGTTACTATTGTGGTTGACTTTTTTTTGTATGTGATAAGCTTTGCCTCCCTTGTCTTCCTCACAGGTCATGGCTTCTGTATGACCTTTATTAATGCTCAGTCTTTCAAATCCAGGGTCACCAACTGAGGTGAATCACTTGTGCATACACTGTGCAGGATTGTTAGGTCAAGTCAGAAAGTTGTGTACTGCTTGTGACAGTAAATTGTCACAAAAAAATAATGAAAATATGACCACAATTGCCATGAAAACAGATTTATTGACACCATCTAAATAGAACGTTATCTGTAGCTATACATTTATAAATAAATATTACCTTTTGGCTGGCATATAACTATAGTTAAAAATTGTATTCATGTAGGTTTCAAATTGTATATAATCTACAACAAAAATTTGTAATATGCTATTTAAGCTGATAACACTAAAATTATACATGGCTCTAATATAAACTCATTGACCCGCATCATTACATAATGAGAAAAAAATTATATCCTGGCCTTATTATGATTCATAATGGTTCACATATGGTTCACAAATAAAATATTTCAAGTTAGATTTTCATGTTTTAGGTGTCATTTCTCAAGTAGACAAATATTACATTTGAAGAACATTCTAATTCTATAAGGTTAATATTTCAGATTAGAGATTTAACAAAGTTAAAATGTAATCCATAAATTTAAATTGTGGCCATATTTTAAATGTTATAACAATTATTATACAGCTACACAAGGTTAGTTTAGTTAAAAATTGCAATAACATTTTTTAAATATTAATTTTAAATTTTTAACTTTGTATGCTATGTGAAATGTAAAACAATATAAGTAAGGCCTAGTAACCATTTAAAATAAAGAGTTAAAATAAATAAAATTCTTGTTTCCATTCTTAAGGATGGCACAATAGAAACAAAACGTGTAATTAATCAGTCTACAGCTAATAATAGACACATATATCATAAATAGAATTACTCTGATAAGGTAACAATACTTTAATTTTTATTTTTCAACAACAACAGTTTTTAAGTTAAATGATAATGTTACCACAAAATATAACTATTTTGTTTTCATAAAAGTATGTTTGAAATTAAATTTGAAAAAAATAAGAGATATAAATTGCCAAACATAAACAACTGAATATTTATAGGATTGTATCAACAATTAAAACAATTTTATGGCCGATAAAAATTAGTAATCTTATTAGCATATTTATTTAATTTATAAAATATATTAGTATTGTTTGTTCTCTATGGATGTGAAACGTGGTCTCTTACCTTAAACGACGAAAACAAATTTGTTGGATAACTAAGTCTCATAGCTTATGGTGGGATGGACATACAGCGTGAACGTGAACCTTGTTCAGGATACTGACTGGGGAGACCATTTGGAAAACCTAGTCGTAGATGGGAGGATAACATTAGGATGGACATGAAAGAGATAGGGTATAATGAGGTGGATTTGGATAGAACTTGCTCAAGATATAAATAGATTGTAATGAGGGTGACTGGATAGAACTGGCTCAAGATAAGTATAGGGTGTAATGAGGGAAACGGGATAGAACTAGCTGAAGATAGGGATAGGGTGTAATGAGGTGGATTGGATAGAACTTGCTCAAGGTATAAATCGATTGTAATGAGGGGGACTGGATAGAACTGGCTCAAGATAGGGCCAGGTGGCGTACTTTTGTAAGTGCTTCAATGAACTTTCAAGGTTCTTACTGTGGATTCACAGGTTCGCTGAACAACAAGTGCAGAACAGAAATGTGGTCACGTAACGAGCTCTAAGCCAATCACAAGATATCCACCTCATCAGCGTGAGCTATTTTGCTAAAGTTCAACTCTCTCTACTTTGTCCGCTCTGCCTGAAATGTTCAGCACAGAAGAACTAACCATCTCAATTCAATGCGCATTTTACAACACATGCGCTGTACAGCCAGAAGCAAGCAGTCATCTTTGTTGGCCGTTGTGAGGCGATTTGAATTAACCTGTTGTTGTTGTTATTGTTATTATTATTATTATTATTATTATTATTATTATTATTATTATTATTATTAGCACCGCGTATTACTACCCGTTTGGGTTATACGCACTTACGCTAATGTGTAGTGGTAGGGTGATTGTGAGATGAATATGAAGGACCTACAGTTTAATGTGGAATCCGAACCACGGTGGAGGCCTGGCATTCCCCACATTCACAAGATGTCTTGTCAGAGGTGGAGGAGGGGTTTGGTAATCAGATAAATCTGTGCCGGGACCAAGGATTGAACCCTGGCTGCCAGCACAGAAGTCTGACACCTTACCCCTAGACCGCCAGGTCACCAACTAATTAACCTGTTAATGTAAAGCATGTGTATCGGTGAATTGGATTGTGCCATGACACAGCATAATAATTTGAACACATCCATCAGGAGAATGGTATAAAATATATGTTTCTCCATAAAATATGTTGATAGTAAGCGTTTTTAAGTTAGCGTTGCAATGAATCATGTGTTAAAATACAGCGTGTGAATTGCTGCGTCACTCAGGCAGATTCTGCTTTCTATTTTCGGCGAATGTGTGAATCAAGCTTTGTGTCCGTGAGTAAATAAAGTAAGTGTAGCATAAACTTGTATCATTTGTCACACGAGCTAACCTTGTCTGGTCTATCTTAGCAGGGGCGAGAAGGTCAAGATTTGAATCCCAACTTTGTGCACTGATGGTGTTTTTCCTGAATTGATCTTCATCCTCTCTCCACAGAAATGTTAGTACATTTACTTTAAATTCTACCTCCTTATCCCTACTCGATTATTGTAGGCATTCTGATTGTCAGCCCAGGTAATCAGACATCATAGTGCTGATGCCAAACACACCAATAAGAGGACTAAGAGAGAAAACACCAAGTATTCATGTAACAACTGCGTATTGGTTCAAGAGAAGAACCCAAATAAAGTGAAAACTTATCAAATTCACTTCAGAAGTAGTAACCTCTTGCAGGAACTCACAATGATCTCTCTAGTTTGTTGGTATAGGTTGAAACAATGCCACGAATCACCTCATGGGGTGCAGGAGGAACAAACTTGACAATGTAAGGGGCCATGGTGACAGAAGTAGGATTTAAATAACTCATCAAGTTGACTAGTAAACTGCATAGTACCATATTAGTTTGTATTCGACTGATTGTGAATAATGTAAACCAAAGTATATATACTACTTGAAATTCCTAATTCTAAAGAATTGTGGAAAAACAAAAGTTATTTTAAAATATGTATTTCTGGCACATCTTCATTCTTTACACAACTTTGTAGTGATTGTCTTTCATTGTAAACATTAACTTTTAATCTCTAAGTATTGTTTCATTTTATAGTATTTGTGATTTAAATAATTTTTTAATAATGGAAATTGATAAAAAATAAACAAAAAGGAAAAATAAACTAGTTAGTGTAAATTTCCTTTTTCTTTATTTTTATTAATTTCCATTATTATAAAATTATTTAGCCATTGGACCACCTCATTTTTAAACATTCTGATTTATATTGGTGATTTTTATACACACAATAAAAAATATATATAGTGTGTATAAAAATTACTTATACATATTATAATTACTATATAATTGTAATTTGAAGTAGGCCTACTACTAATTAAAATTATTGGAATACTTCAAAATATATACTTTCATTCATATTAAACACATTTGAAAGCATTTATCTCATTAATTATGATTTTCTTTGATGTTTCAGATTTATTTGCGCCATTGCATGACCTTGGGAATTACACTTTTAATCAATACACTACTAATTATATGATCAATGGAAATTCAGCTGAAACTCTCAAAAATGTACAAAGACTCAAAGGAAGATTTCCAAAATCCCAAAAGACATATACATCCAAAATCCCTGGTATTTTCCCTTGTGGCCAATGTGGCAAAGTGTACCGGTGGCAAAGGAACATGTTCAGTCACCAGAAACTAGAGTGTGGGAAAGAACCACAGTTCCAGTGCCCTTATTGTCTCACTTGGTTCTCACAAAAAAGTAACTTGAAAAAACATATCAAAAGAGTACATTGAAAATCTAAAATATTTTAATTCTTTTTCACCTTGTCTTAGTTTGTATTGTACACATACATCAATTATGATAGTGAAATGGTATGTTTAAGGTAGCACTTTAGAGGAAATGTACACTTATATGTAAGAGGGGGAGGAACACACATCCAGTACACCGGACCTGTTTTTTAACTCTAGTAATCTCCCTGTCACCGCCAATCCAGTTGAGCAGGAGAATGGTGTGTTAAGTTAGACTATGTGGCCATTGATTCCAGTTTTAAATGTGACCATGTAGATGTTGTTATTTTTCTATTTATTCACCATATCAATTGTTAATTGAAGGTTTTATTAATATAGACACTAAATGCACAGCAAAAATATTGAAATTTTCCAACAAAAATTTGTGTTTAAATCTTATCAAAGTTAGAACTTTTTATTCAGTATCTTTTTCAAAACAAAACTAATACCCATCATCAAATATAAACATTTATGACAACCAGGGTTTGCTATTAATCTATGTCATGTGACTTAATGAAATATTCTTATGACCTAACATGGGGCACCATTAATTTACCAGGAAGTACAAAATTTATTATTAAGATCATGAAGAGACTGATAGGATGATTGGCCACCTCTACCACAACAGGCCATCTTGGTCTCAATCGACTTAATATCACTCAACACCAATATTCCCCAGACCCACAGACTGGCAGCAGTAGAAGAATTCACTAACACATGTCCTTTTGGCACCTGACCCACTACTGCGTTCCTGGAGCAAATTTCACACTGGAGAAAAATTTATTCAGATATCTGGACAAAATCTTCCTGCAAACTAGAGGTACTGCCATGGGAACACATATGGGCTCCTCATACGTAAACTTGTATAAGGTTAGACTGGAACATATGTTCCAGGGCAGACAACTGCCATAGCCCCTTTATTGGATCAGATACATCCATGTTATCTTTATGATCTGAACCAACACCACCCAACAATTCTAGTCCTTCCTGGCAGACCTCAACAATTTTTCACCTTTGAAAGTCACCTGGAAATTATCCACATCCAGCACCACTTTTCTCCATTAGGGACACCTAAAAACAACTGTCCACACTAAGGAATTAACCACCAACAATACCTCCACTCCGACAGCTGCCACCCAATGAGCACAAAGAGATCACTCCCTCATAGCCTAGTCATTAGAGCAAAAAGATTTTTTTTCTGACAATGAGGACCTTTCAAATTACAACCAAATACTGCAACATGCTTTTATCAACAAAGACTAACTGGTGTGTTGTCAAATAGACAGAGCTCAAAATAGCAGACCCACGATATCAACAGGAATGAGCAAAATCATCACTCTGGTCACTCCACACCACAAACATCCACAAACTCAATAATCTCTTGAAAAAAGGTTTTTCCATAATTTAAACCTCCACCACCACATGAAATATCTTCATGGAGCCTCCAAGAATAACCTATAGGCAACTAGCTAATCTGAGCAGTATACTTTTAAAACCCAAAATTCCAACCATTTATTCAACCCAAACTCAAATATCAGATTAATTTTCCTGTAACCTCACTCCCTGCAAAAACCTGCACTATACACAAAACACCAACTTCATTCTCCAGCAACACCACTAAAATAAACTCTGAAAACTCTATCTACCAATTGGAATGCAACCATTGCCAAGTCCAAGCACACTAAATTTGTCTCAAAACAGAAACACCGAGAAAGAAAATGAGTAGCCATCGACATAACATCAAAATTAAAAATAAAGATAAACTTATGGCATCACATACCACAACCCATAATCTAGATTTTAATCAGTGTTACAACACCAAGGTGGTCAAATCTCTCAATAAATAAATTTGGAACACTTCACAACTAAGGATGTGGGAACTGGCCCAACAACATATCACCAAATTCAGACAAGTCCCTAACCTCAACCTTAGTTAGTTTGTCTCCTTGCTACCAGCACACTTACTATTATTTACAATATCACAACCATAATCATATAGTTCATAGCACAACTTTTCAGGTGAGTTTTTTTTATTTATTTATCTATCTATTCAATCCAATTGCTGTCATATCTGTATTGAAATCACAACTAAAAATAATCAGTTGTTGAAAGTCAACTTTGCAGTCCAACCATGACCATCAGTCTACTCTCTTGACTGATGAAGCTGTCTGTGACAGTGAAAGCTTGTCCTTAAAGGTGTGTCTGTGTGTCTTTTAGTGTTCTATCTAAACAATTTCTACTCTAGTATCACCAAGGTAAGTGTGCTGATTATCCCTTCTAATGTTAACCTTAATACATTTATTTTAAATAACTGTAAGCTTATATTCATTTACTGAATGCAAAAATAACTATATCCACACAAATGGTGAGGGAAGAAATATAGGAATTTTGCTGTTCAAGATAAAATACCAACCTATGTTACACAAGACTTCTTTTCATTTACATAGTTACACATTGTAGCGTGAAAAGTGATTGAAGAAGAGAATAAATTAAAAAAGAACTGTTTTTATGTTTCCAAGCCATTGGGCAATTATTAATTTTATAAAGCTATTTAATAGTTATTATTTAGTATTGTACTATTGATTTTTTAATATAAATTAAATACAGTTAATCTACATTTTAAATTAAATTTAAAAACATTTTACAAACGTTAATAAATCCTAAACAGTGCATGGACTATTATGTTTGTCTAGATTTTCAGAACTGTGCTGAAATATTAAGAAATTGTGTAATTTCTAAACAAATAGGATTAGTAATTACTACTGAAAGGATTTGGCTTTTAATCCTTAAATGTGTGTGACTGGAAAATTCTATGGAAATTGAATAAATACTCTTTTATAACACTTTCAGCGAAAATTATTTATTTGTACTCATATAATGTATATAAAATGTGTATTTGTTCAATATGTTTTAACATGAATAAGATACCTACTCTAGAGCTAATTTAATATTGAAATATGACAAAGTAGTTTAACATACATAGTTAAAAGTTTACAGTATGTTACCAAATAAAACTTAAATCCTAAATTGAAACATGTTAAGATTTTGTAATAATGTTTATTAATCAATAACCTGTTTCACCACCATTTTACATTGATCACAAGCTGTCTGCCATCCTGCATGCTAGAGTTGCAGACCAGATGGAAATATATATTCTATAGAGTGAATTTGTTTGATTCTCAATACTGCATTATTTGCTTCATGTTATTTAGAGTACAACAATGCATGATTATGTTTCTTTTACAAAAAGAAAAGAATTATTTGAATCCTTTCTCTTATAGCAGTATTAATGCCATTGAGGTTTTTGTTTTGTTAATATATATTGATTTTATTGCTATTTTTTTATAATTTATTTTAGCACTGTGTCTTACTACCTGTTCAGGTTATATGCTAATGTACTAATTACTCTAATGGTTTTAGGAATGGGGGAGGTTATAATTAGAGGATGTTTTAATCACATTTGCATGGCGAGAGCATAGAAAACAATTGTGGAAAAACCAACCTCAGTATACTGATTGAGGTTCACCTCAAGCTTCTCGTCATTGGCAGTCTAGTCTACTGCGAGAGTAGCGCCTTAGACTATGTGGCTGCCAAAGTGGGGTTTTTTCCTTGTTAAGTTAAAACTAAATAATTTTATTACTCAAAGGGGAATGTTTCTACATATAGGATGAAAGTAGATAATAAAAAGACACATAGACAGGAACCATATATATATATATATATATATATTAATCATGCTAGTGTTTTAGGCCTCTGTGGTCTAGAGGTCAAAGTTCCTGGTTACAGATTCAGAGGTCCTTAGCTCAATCCTCGGCGCTTCCAAAATTTATTTGTGAAGCAGTGGGTCTGGAACAGGGTCAAACTCAACCTCATAAGGAGAAGCTACTAGAATAAAGAAGTAACCGCTCCCGTTTAGAAAAGTGAGAGAAACGGCCGGAGGGCTCGTTGTGCTAACCACGTGACACCCTCTGTCCGCAAATTTTGGCACTACCATCGCTAACAGTGGCGGTCACTCGATCAATGTAGCTAGCTTGCTGGCTCACACCATGGTGTTTAAGTCATGAGTAATGAAGAATTTACCCGCTTCAGTGGCCACATGGTCTAATGCACTACTCTCGTGTTAGGCTAGACTGCCGAAGGCAGGGAGATTGGGGTTCAATCACGGTCAGGTGCACTGAGGGTGGTTTTTCTGTATGGGTTTTGACTCTTCCTCCAAGCAAATGCGGGTGCACTTTCTCTCAATTAAAAACCTTCCTAATCCCTAACCCATTATAGTAACTAGTACTAAGGTGTATAACCCTAGCAGGTAGTAAGACACGGTAATAAATGAAATAATGTAGAATGTAGAGAAAATGTACCTGTATTCACATGGAAAGAGATTGAGAAACCAATTAGGAAAAATACCCACTTGAAAACACCTGGCCAGGGTTCAAACTCTCTTCTCTCCGCCTTAAGTAATCCAACCTATTGCTGGTTCTAAGAGTGACGTTTTGGACCATGCGACCATCTAAATGGGTAAGACAGGTTTGTTCTCTGTTTCTTCTCTCTCATTTTCCATATTAAGAATCACAGACAAAATAATATGATGAAACAATGTATGTGTCCAGTATGATACTAAATGAGGGGGAACAGTTTGTCAAGCCTTGCTTGCCTTGGCAACAACCCACGAGCCACTTCTTTTGGGTTGTCGACTTTTTATGAGTTTGTTTTTCTTACATACATTCTGTATAAAATATATAAGAGTGTGATTTAGAGCAACTATAAAACATTTAAACTATAATGTAGCTATTAATTCTTATGTATGTTACTGTAAAAGTCCAAAGACTGGTAAATCTTAGAATTGACCTGCATATCCTAGCATTTACCAATATCTGTTAGTAAACGTTCGAAATATTTTAGAATATGTCTGCATTTTGAGTTTTAACCATCTCTTGAGTCAGGTGGGAAAGAGTATCCCCAGTTCTAGCTTTGACGAGCATTCAAAAGCAAACCAATATCATAGCCTAACCTAACCTAACATAACCAAGCCTAATCCAACCGTTATATCAGGTTGGATTAGGCTTTGTTAGGTTATTGGCTTAGCACAGGAAATCTAGTGGTCTCATATGGAACTATACGTTTTATTTATTGTGTTGACAATATTTCCCTAGTTAAATAATATATTTAACATCGATCTTGTCACATTAAGGATTCCCTCCAAATGAATTGTGATGCCACATACCACCCTAAAAGGGGACTCTCTAGCTATAATGGCCAGGTTGGAGACTTTAGAGCCTGCAGAAACTACACAAGACCATATGTAAATGGCGAAACTCCAAGTGGCTCGGTGGGGAGCAAACACCCCGTCACAGGGTATCCTACAACCCACCATGTCAGTCCCCTCAGTTGTTCGGGTCACCAACCCCATGTTAGTCTGTGCTCAGACCTCATTGGCTATCTTGAGAATAACCTCCCGCCACATCCTGGATCCAGAGACGGGAGGAGTTGGCCATTCTACATTTAGTGGCCAGCGTTATGGAGGCAGTCTGAAACTCAGCCTTAAGGGTTGCTGAAGCTTTACCCTAAGTTACCCATTGGGGACCTTTGGAAGGTGTCGTGGCCAGCTATCTTAGAACCCAGACTATGAACTATGGACTACCAACCCCTCTCGTTCCCCAACCCCCACATGAGACTCTACATGGATTTAACTGCTCAACCTCTTGACCAACTGGTTGGCCAAGCCAACCAGCCAAATGAGAAGTAAGTTGCCTGGGGGCTGCCAACAATGAGGTTCTCTGTAAAGGTTTTGGGCGAGTTACTCTAATAGGCGGATCTCTCCTTCCTATAATATCCAATTGGGTGAGCATCCAAGCTGATGTGACCACCAGGTGGACCAAGATTCGGTCTCAAAGCCCTAAAGAGTGGACAAAACCAGACAAGGCGTTACTTCTATTGAGCTTTTAACAGTCGATTTGTAAAGAAAAATGTACAATGTTGAAACATTAAAAAGAAAAGTATTTGTTTAGTGCTGGGCCCTGAATACTGGATTGACACGAAATGCACCAGTGCATGGTGAGCATTATTCAGCATCTAAAGAGTGGAACATCTTTGCAGAGCCAGACACGATAATAATGTAACCTAACTTCAACCTCACTACATCGCTATAAATGCCTATCATAACTCCGCTAATTGCGCCCAAGGGGTAGAAATGACTGCAAATAAGATTATATTTAGCTTTGAAATTTCTAAAACGAGATTTTCAAATAAAATACAATAATTCTCTATCATTCAATAGGCTATTTAGATATGTGTCATCCATGCACCTTAGAAAAATGAGCAATCATTATCTTGACTGCAAATATGAGAGGTGTTTGAAAAGTAAGAGCCGATTGATTATAGCAGTCGCGTTACAGGTGAAATCATGTTGGCACATGCGCAGGCCATTAGAATGATTAATTGGGGGAAACGACACCTCAGTTTTCAGAGTCCTTTGATTGGAAACCCTACCAAGTCACAAATAAAATATTTAAATTTATTTATAAATTTATTTTTGTAAATATAGAAGGTCACTTGTATGTTTTACTAACCAAATTAAATAAATTATCATATTTATATTCATAGATCTCTAAAGCACTCATTTGTACCTCTATAAATGTATGCTTGTTCCAAGAATTCAATTTTTGGGCATAGAGAGGTACAAAGGGAAGGGAAGGGTTCAGGAGAGACTAGAGCATTCATTCATACCTTTAGTCAGTATGTAAGAGAAAATGTTGGTTTGTGGTTACTAAACAAACAAGTCTATGAAGGGTTTTAGAACTGTGTCCTACCACATGTTCAGGTTCTTTGCTTATATACTAATTACGCTAATTGTTTTAGGGATGATTAATGTTATATTAAAGAAAGTGAACCCGTATTTGCATAAAGAGAGAGTGGAAAACCACCCTTAATACACCCAACCGATATTTGAAACTCGAGCTCCCTGTCATCGGAAGACTAGTCTACTGCAAGAGTTGCACCTTAGACCATGTGGCCACATGAAGTGGGTATATAGTCTTTGACTAAGTAAATCCTCAAAATGTAAGTTATTTCAAACCGGTTTTCTAACTCCAACAAACAAACAAGAGCATGGTTTGTAAATAATAGCATACACATAACCACACATGATCATGATATAATAACTTTTAAATTTGTTATAATTGTGATTTTTTTTCACTGTGTCTTACTACCGTCTTTTCACACACATTGATGGTATGGGAGTAATTTTTTCAAAGATTTAAACATATCAATGTGAAAAAGGTGTTTATAAAATAATATATTGTTTACAATTTTAATTTACATAAAAAAAAACTAAAATTTTAATAACAATAATTAAGATGTCACAATTCAAAAGGCGATACTTATTTCTTAAAACAGTTTTGATTCATTTGACTACATTCTGGAGAATAGATGGAGTATATTGGGTAAAAAGAGGACTACCATCAAATTCACACCTGACGTGAAGCTCCACATGTTGGTTTGCCTATTATAATAATGATGTAGAATAGAGTCTGGCCTCAATTTAGTATACCCATACACCCTTATAATTACTACTTACTTGTGATAAATATTTTTATTTATCAAAAAATTACAAATATTTATTTGTGTGGATTCTATATTGACACTTCATTTTCTTCAGTTAAAAAGCAAATATTTATGTTTGTAACACCTTGGTCTCTAGGATGTAAATAATGCAAAACTTGAATTGTAGACACCTATTTTTAGACAAAAAGCCAGGGGCATAATGTCAGGGACGACTTGCACAATATATATTATATATCTATTTCTTTCACTTTCCTTACTGAGACTAACCATACTTTGTAGCAATTTTTTTTTCTAGTTGTCATTACTGATTTAAGATTCCTGTACCTCTACCCCTACTCCAGGGGTGTCACTATTTACCTTGAGAATAAGCTAATCTCAAAGAGTTGCAAAATACTGCAGGCAAGTAGTTGAGAAAATGGGCAGGGGGATTGAAGGGTGGATAGTAAGTAGTACTTAAGAAGATTACTATGAATAATTTTCAGGCATGAAACATATTTCCTTTCTACATTTACCGATTTTACTTATAAATGCACTAAATAAGTCAAATATACAATTGAGTTCTATATTCAAATAATATCTAAATCAAACAATATTTTTTTATCTTATATGGGCCTAAAGTAAGAACTATTTCACATATAATAACACAGTATATTACAAGTGAGTTAAGCAATACATTTATTTATTTTTAATGTTGATAGTTGTAAAATAAATTAGGAATCGTGGGAGTATTTTAAGTTTGGATACTAGAGCATTGGTTTTCTAAAAAAAAAATGTGTTAGTTACTAATAGTTTCGACTCTAAATGCATTGTTTTGTATACTGTGCACATTCAAATTATTTTTAAATGATTTAGTTTCAATCTAGCTTTAAAATGGAAGAGAAAGAACTGATATATTTCTTATTGAGAGTGCCATCATAAACTCTGTTGTGCCCTATTTACAAAAATTAATTACTAATATTAGTAAATCTGATAAATTGTCAGCTAGGAATAATATATAAGTAGATATAAGGTAAGATGAATGTATCCAAAATTTCTGTCTCCTCTTCTATATAATATACAAACAACTAAAATATCTTAACCATGTTTTACCCCCTTTATCACAATCCACCTCCATCTTGACCTATCCTCCAAAAAATATTAACTTTATTTACTCAAATGCAATCTAAGCTTGAGTAAACATAATTATATTAAAGAATTTAAAATAATAAATTAGTTAGATTAATGATTAAATAGAAAGAATTTCCAGTTTAACTTAAACCACACACAACTATTTAAGTTAAACTGGAAATTGTTTCTATTTGATCAATAATTTAACTACACACAACAATTATAAATATGCTAATTGCTTGTATGTGAATATAGTTTAAAAAAATCCTAACGTTTTACTGTTAAAATAAGCTAATCCCTCGATTGCATCATATCACTGTAATTATTTAAATATCAATAACAAAGGGGATAATATCTCAGCCTCACAGAATTTTCAAAAACAAGTACTAATATGCAAAATGTCAAAAAATGTTGATGAAAATGTATTTTTAATTTTGAAATGTTTGGCCATACCTACTCGAAATCTAGAAATTAAAGATGTTCTCGGTATATTTTTGTAGCTACCAAATTTTATTAAAATTAATATCTAAAAACCAAATGTTTAATGGTAAAATTAAATTATAAAAAAAACTATAGATAAAAACACATGTTATTGTTGTAATATTTCATTTGAGCTTCTTTGGTGAAGGAATCTTGCTCAACAGACAAAATATGGTGTATTTATATTTTTACAAACACACCACCAAAATTTTGTTTTATAATATTAAAGACTAGTGAAGTAAGTCAAATTTTGCTCACTATTTGGCATAAATATATTTTAAAAGTATGGCATAATGAACTGTACACTTCTTATCATAACAAAGATATTTTATTATATAATAATGAAAACAGTGCTTATTTTTAAATGTTGGAATAACTGCGCTATAGATGAAATGATTGCATTGATGATTTTGGTTTTGTAAATTATTTAACACGTGAATATATCAATGTGTAAACAAAAAAACAGTAACTATAAAATGTGTTTTCTGTTTACCATAATAGTGTACATGCTGGTAGAAATGATTGTAAATCTATTGCCATGGACTCTGGTCTGTGAGGAAGTTTGACTCATGGCCTGGTGTGCTGGAGGTGTTTGTTTTAGTATATGGTTTATCATTCTCACCTTGTTTCCACGGATTAGATATAAGGTCGGCATTGGTCAATGCCGACACTCAAACATACAAATAATTTGTTGTTGTAAATTTTTTCTGGTGAATGAATGAATGTCCAAGTTAATAATACCATTTCCTATTTCAATTAACATATTTTTTTCCAAAATCAAACTGATTTATCTTTAGTTTTATGTCTTCATTCAAAAACACTTAGCACTATATTTATCTATGCATAATTAAATCAATATTTTGAAAATTCCTTAAACCTAAGTTAAAATTTATAAAACTAAATAGTATGTGATATAAATGAGCTATAGTAAATTTAATGAATTTATAAAACTAAATAGTAAGTGATATAAATGAGCTATCGTAAATTTAATGAATTTATAAAACAATTAGTAAGTGATTTAAATGAGCTATAGTAAATTAAACCAAAGAACATATTTTTTTTATTCATAGCTTACTTTTATGAAATTTGTAAACATGAAAAAATACCATTATTATGGCTTTAAGATTTAATTTTTTTTTTCAAAAACACCCAGTCCTAATTGGCAAGGTGTACTGTTTACTCATTTATAATAGTAACATTTAGCTATATAAAATTAAAGCTCAAATTTAAAATCAGTTGCAATAAAATGTGTAAGTTTGAATACATGTAAATTATGATAGTTAAAAGTTTTTTTAGCTACAGTTAATTAAAGTGACAGTTATTAAAATACAAATAGTAAATTTTGAGTCTATATAATGTGCTATAAATTCATTTTTACAAAAACTTAATATTAACTTTTGTAATTTAAGTTAGTTCCTGAAACATATTATATAAAATTATAAATCTTATCTGTTTTTGTGTTACATATAATTATTTCTATATTCTTTTTGAGACAAATTACACTTTCATTTATTTCTAGGTATAAGTTTTTTAGAGGAAAAGTTATATTAAAATTAGCCAACACATATGTTCCTTAAAATTAGGTTTTATTAAGTATGTAACGTACCATACCTATTATTATATATTAATAAGCTAATCACACCAATGATGTTAATTTGATTTCAACAACTTATAGTTAGTTAACTAAATTATTTTTTCCTTATTTCTTATTTAAGTTCCACCTATACAAACGTTATTTGTAGAATATAGATAAAAGTGTTGTATTTATAAAATTACAATGTGAAAACTAGTAATTTAGTTTTTAAATTTGTGTTTTGGGCAATGACCGATGGATGTCAAGCGCTTATGGGTATTGTAGTTAAGTCTATAGCCAATCTCTTATAAGAGAGTTTGATTTGAATAAATAATAGAGCTAGGACTTATACTAAATGTTATATTAAAATAATTATCAAATATTTGATTCAGGATCACTATTACTGTGGTTCCAGGTGATATTGCTCCCAATTGTGTTGATTGCTTGTAAAAAATAATATAATAGCAAAATTGCAAACTGAACAAGGTTCTTCATTAGTCTGTAATGTTCTTACTGAGTGTAATTTATTTTCCACAGATAACACGCTGGTCAGTAAAAGAAGCATCTATGGACATTTGGGAGCTGCATCTTCTTCTCTTAGTTGTTCAAACAAAATCGTTTACAGTCTATTAAATAAACCATCAAATCCCAGTACAAGCTTTCATCAAAATACCTTGAGTGGTCTTCAAAATAAAAATTTGTCTCGCCTATTCAACTTAAGTTGCCATCCATTGTCAATTTACTCAAGACACCAAACCATAATTTCACCGCAACAAGCATATGAAGAAAGGTTGTTTGTGGATACAGATAGAAACAAACAGTACGCAAGTAAGCCAGGATTGTTTCCATGTGAACAGTGTGGCAAAGTGTACCGCTGGAAGAAGAATTTATTGAAACATTTAAGGTTTGAGTGTGGTAAGGAACCACAGTTTAAATGTAGCTTTTGTCCAGTAAGAACAACTCAAAAAGGAAGTCTACTAGGTCATATGCGTGCCAAGCATCCAGATAAAATGGTTTAGTATATAATATATTGTGTAGGATTTGTTTTAATATATTGTTGAGATTACTATCACTGTTACATACATCTATAAAACCAGAAATAAAATTGTTGCTTTTAGATAATGCAGCCGAACATTGCTTTAAATATTAAAGAACTTTTTACATGATATAATTAGTGCTTTCATTCATCACTAAAAATAACCAAATTGTGAGAGTTCATGTATTGTATGCTAAGATACATGCACCATTTAGTGGTGTAATAGTCCAAGTAAGTTTTTGTTAAAAATGGTCAGAATATGTTGTATTTGAATATGTTTAGAATATAATATATGCAATATAAAAATGAGATAGAAACTGATCTAATATTTCTTCCCTTACCTCCATCGCCACACCTTTAAAGATTTTTTTTTTTTAATTACAGGCTATTGTCTTTCTTTTTCTCTCCGGTTTATCGATGTCATCATGCGTGTCTATGCCTAATCATGTATATCATTTACTCCATGTTTGAGTCTGATAAAGTAGCATACATGCAATAGTCATAGAATATCTCTAATTTGATTATAAACCTATATAAATATCAAGTTGAAAAAGAAATTAAGTATTTTGATAGGAAATTAATAAAGAAAAATATTATTTAAATCAATTCAAACTTTTATCTTTATTTCAATCATTTTATTTTATGCTAATTTCCTATAATACTGAAATCATGATAATGACTCCAGGAATCATTAAAATTCAATCAAATAACAATTTTCTTCACATTTAAAGTTAAATTAAAAAGTTAGTATAAAAAAATCAGAGAAAGTTGATTAAAGAATGCATTTTATCATCACTTTAAGCACCACAAATACATGGATTAAAATTACATACTTTTTAGATTATAAAACTGATGTTTGAATTGAATCGAATAAGAAAACTGATTATAGCTAAAATGAGTATGGTGCACTTAAAATAAAACTTACTTTACACATATTTATATTTATATTTTTACACATATTTATATTTATATTTATATTTTTACACATATTTATATTTATATTTTTCAATTATTTTTTAGCTTTGTGTCAACAGTAATTTTCCTTCGTATATGCATTATTGTTAAAGAGATTTTTTTCATTTTTTAGCATAAAATATACAAACAAAAGTATGATATGAAAGCATAATAGCGTTCACTAAACTTTTCTTTTCTAAGGGAAAACACACGTTATATAAGATATATGTATAAAAATATAAAAATATTGCATTTTTTAGTAAATGATTGGTTATAAACACATTCTAATACTATGTTAGAAAAGGTCTAATAGGAAAACTACTAAAAAATATATTTTTTTAAATATAATAATTTGTCAATAATTAACATAGATTACAAATAAAACAATTCTTAAAATATTGATAGTTTTTTTAACTTTTTTGTTTTTAGAGTTTTAATAATTATTATAATTCCAAGAATCTAAAATATTTTGAAAAATAAATTATAGTATCCAGCTCACTTACTAAACTCTAGGTATAGGTATCCAAACTTTGGCTTGAAGCATAATTTTATCTGGCCCATGGTCTTTGCTTCATTTGATTACAAATATTGGCAAAGTAAAACAATAAATTTGGCTAGGTAGAAAGTAGTGAAATATTATATATTTTAGAAATATGAGTACATTCCATCAAAAAGCTTATTCTAAGCATGTATCAAACATTTTTAACAATCATATAAATATTAAAATAATTACTATATATAATTAATAATGCTTTCTCATTTAACACAAATGCAAGATCGAAATACTTAAATTTCATCACAAATATGGCAAATTTTAGTTCATTATTCATTTTTTCATTTATTTGAGGTATTTAAAATCCACTTTCTGGACTGACTAACGATATAAACTAACATAAATCTAGAAGAAACACAACATCCAGCTCCCAGCCGTTAATTCATTACTATGAAAGGGTAAACCCGCATTTCACCAATGATACATTTCTCGGCCATGCCAGGAATCAAACTCGGGACTCCTAGCTCAGTAGACAAACACACCATTGTCTGGGCTAAGGTGTTGGACTTTATTTCATTGCTTGTATAGTTATATATATGTGTGTGTGTGTCTGTGTGTTACATTGGTGTATAAACGAAAATAAATATCAAGTTTGACCTGCAAAACAAAATGTTTTGTGAACGCTGGTGTAGAGAAAGGATGACAGCACCTAATCATTCAAACACACACAAACACGACAGAGAATACAGATTTCCATGATCACTAAATATCTCTAAAGCAATGATCTGCAAACTGTAGAAATAGTTCTATAAATGTGAGTAATATTTACTTGATTCACTGTCCCTACCGATTTGAAATGGACCTTGTTCGGTTTTTAGAAACCAATATGTTTACCAGAAAGGAAATTAAACCTTTTTCTTGGAAGTTAAATTCTGTGGTGGGCCTCTGAGATTGCTTTCACAAAATGTCACCAAGAAAATTGTTTCTATACGAATTTAATTTCATTATATTTTAAAACATTTTTAAGCATCTAAAAAGTATCTATATAAAAGACTTAATTGATATATTTGTGTTTTATCCAACTTTTATTTTAGTTTGATCATCTACTGACAGTAATAAATACAGTAAACAATGCCTACTTATTGCAGATCTGCAGAAAACAGTCCACGAAAGTTTGTCGGTGACCTTGGTTTTAATTATGTAACTCTAACCAAATGACTGTGAGTTTGAAAATGTTATAGTTCCACTTTTGTGTTATCCCAAAATTAGTAAATAAAATTCTATTCAAGTATAAAGCTTATTGTATAAGTTATTTATTTATAATGATTGAATGTGCCCAACTTTTGATGATAAAAATTTGGTTTAAGACACAATAATATATTACTATATATCATGGAATTAGAGCTACCATATTGATCATATACATTGTGCCCGAACAATTTTATAAAGCTGTAAGGCTACATGAATTTAAATTAGGTATCAAAAATGCTCGGTACAATTCCTAATTATTGTAATTATGTTAATATATCTTTGATTGTATGAAATTGTTAAGAAAGAACCTGCTAATAATTTCAGGGTTTTTTTTAAACAAGATAATTCGAAATATTAATTAACTAGCATTTTAACTCTTACAATATGTTTCATTGTTAGAAATGTCCCAACAAACCAATAATGATTCAAAGTACTGCTAGAGTGTTTGATTGAAACAATGCACACGCATCAAGTTGAACACATTTTCCATTAGCTAAACATTAAAACCTATGTAATAATATTGTTGTCACAAATAAATTGCATTGTACTAAAGGAAAAACAAAAATATGACTGCAACCCTCCAAATAGTTGTATAACTGTTCATTCTGCTATATATAATATTTAAAGTTGCAGCAGAGGTGTTGCTAAAAGCCCATATACAATTTTTCTTTTATCTAATTTTAATACATGACTAAAGAATATCCGCCAAGTTCCATTTATCCGTCTACTTAATTGTATAGTTTAATGAAACATATCAAAAAGGTGTTTAAGTAAATTATATCCTGGAAGATAAGCTGTGTCTTTGTTGTAATTTTTAATATTGACTTTTAATGTGGGACTAAAGCGTGTCTTCAAAATTGTAATCTTTTACCTGTTAACTATAATTGGTTTTGGTTTGACTTCCTAAGAATATTATTTGAGATATCTTTGAAAATACAAATATTTAGGCCTATTGCCTTTTTAACTAAGTATATAAAAAAATTATAACGAACCAAATATTGTGAAATAGTATCATTGTCTTAAAACAAAATTGATTGCCTATTATAATTTAAGCTTACTTTTATACATAACACTATTATTATTATTATTATTATCTGTTCGGGTTATACACACTTACGCTATTGTGTAATGGTAGGGTGATTGTGATATGAAATGGAGGACCTACAGTTTAACGTGGAATCCGAACCACGGTGGAGGCCTGGCATCCACATTCACAAGATGTCTTGTCAGAGGTGAAGGAAGGGTTTGTTAATCAGATAAATATGTGCCGGGACCGAGGATTGAACCCCGGACCCCCAGCACAGAAGTCCGACACCTTACCCCTAGACCGCCAGGTCACCACTAGAAACAAATAAACCATGTTACACCATAAGAATGTTAATTTATCTAGCAATTTGATATGATTTGAAGTTATATTGTTAGTGATTATCGGGTGGTATAGTATTCTACATTATTAAATTATGTTTATTATTTTAGCCAACCTCGGTGGTCTTGAGGTAAAATATTCACCACAGGACCCGATTTTCATGGGTTCAAACCCAACCGAGGTCGACGAATTTTTCTTGAGCACTAAAAATTCCGTAACACTACTTCCTTCAGAGGAGAAGTAAAGCTGTCACCCCATGTCATTTACGGCATGTAAAAGAACCCTGGAAGGTATGAGAAAATACCTTTCCTGGCAAAATTGGTAGGTCTTTTCGCTCTCGCTCATAGAAATTATCGTATGCTGATATAATTGGTTGGGTCATAAAGTGTACATTAATTACCTCAAATAAATGAATTTATTATTTTAGTAATATTACATTTTTAATCTATACACTATTAGTTTATTAACTTTTTTCCCCCTGTACTGTTTCAGAGTTTGTTGCTTTCCCTCAAATTTCTGATTATGGTCTTGTGCAGATGGCTTTCAACACTTCTCAACTCTTACAACACAGTGCTCTCTCTACTCAAAATGAACTAATAGGTATGGGTCGGAAGCGAAATACCAACGAACTGTTCCCCTGTGTAAACTGTGGTAGACTATATCAGTGGAAAAAGACTTTACTGCGCCACATTAGACTCGAGTGTGGTAAAGAACCGCAGTTTCAGTGCCCTTACTGCCCAAAGAAGACTAAAATAAAGAGTAATTTAACCCAACACATAAGGGTTAAGCACCATGAATGTTCTTGATTAATAATAATTAATCTAAATAGTTTGAGATAATTCTATCTGTAACTATTAATTTAAGGTTTTTTTTTTTTTTAATTTAAAAAATCTAAAGCTATGTTCTTATATTCAAACATATCATATGTGCTCAGATATTAATTCATTACAATTCATTGTTTTATATCATTACAATTGTAATGATTTTATTTGTGCAATATTTTTATAACTGGCCAATACAGCTGATAAAATATTTATCCTATTTCAATTATTTTCGATGAACTATCATGTTATTTGAATAAATGGTCAAATTTGGTCAAATTCAAGTTTTTGAAAAATTATTTATGACATAAATCCACTTACTAACCTACTAAATCATCAAATATTTCAAGTTTGTATTTATACAAAGATACAAGATCTATCAACACAACACATAATTTAGAGGATTCAAATTGTCCATTTAAAAATATTCTATACATTCAAATTTTTAAATAGTCATTGTAATGATGACTTATATTTACCCAAGGAATTTATGTTAGTGGTATAACAAACTTTATATTGTACTTTTTACAAGTTAGATTTAGTTTGTCACAACAAAAAAACAATGAGTTAAAGGGAAAATAAATGTTTACAAATAAATTATACAACGATTAAGCTTTTATTTCGTTCCTTGTCCAGGTTGGCAATTTTTCCCATAGTATAGTATCAGTATTGTTCCTGGTGATAACATCTATATATTAGTGATACCTCTGAACCTTCAACTTAGTTCGTACCACTGAGTTATCCATAATCAATTAGTTCAACTTATATAAGCCATAAGCTATGAGGGTGTGTAAGATGTTCGGCTATTTAATTGTATCATAAACGTAGTCACTGTTGTTCATGATCGGCTTTTTGCAATTGCAGGAGATATTTGTACAGGCATTCAATATAATGTACATAAAATTATTTAAAATTAATATGGGTCTTAGTTATTTAGACAACTTAAATTAACAACATTGACCTTATTTGAGAAGTCACTAACTGGTAAAATTACCTTATCCAAATATTTTTCATTGTTGAATTACATTGACTATAACAATGAAAATCACAAAATGTTTCTTGTACAACAAGTTTTGAAACCACAAAATAATAATATAGTAATTTTATTTCCTTGTAGTAAACTTTATTTATTAAACCAAAACAAAGTACAACATTAAGGGGAATGACAGATTTATAAACTTGCTTTCTTACTTTTCATATTATTATGAACATAATAAATAATGATAGGGAGGTTGGTTGTCCTGTCAATATACCTAGAAGTTTATTTGATGGTATGAAATTATATTTTATCGACTTGGATTTCCATAAATTCTAAAATTTTGTTCTGATGCTTTGCCATTCATAGGAGCAAATATTTTATATTAGATGATATTTGGTCCAAAAGGGGATGAGGCTACTGAGAAGAGGAGGAGGAGGTTACATAATGATGAATTACCTACCCTGAATGCTTCAAAAGACATTGCTAGCATAATCAAGTCTTGTAAATTATGGTGGGCAGGACATGCAGCACAATTGGGAGACTCTAAAACCATGTTCAGGGTATTGATAGGTAAATCCTATGAGAAGAGACCATTGGGAAGACCTATATACAGATGGGAGGATAACATTAGAATGTACCTGAAAGAGATAGGGTGTAATGAGGGGGACTGGATGGAAATAGCTCAAGATAGGGATATGTGGTGTATTTTTGTAAGTATGGCAATCACCTATCAAGTCCTAATGCCATAGTAAGTAAGTATTTACTTAACATCATTTCTTATTACCTTTTTGGGTTATATATTTATATAGTAATTAGGCTAATGGTTTTAGGGATGAAGTACACTATATTTAGATGAAGTGTACCCACATTTACATGAAAAACCATTTTGAAAAACTCACCTGCACTACACCCGACCGGGATTTGAACCTATATCTACCTGTCATCGGCAGTCTAGTCTAACATGAGGGTCTCCAAACTTGTTGGTACACAAGCCACATAATATATTTTATACATTTTCGTGGACCAAAGTAAAAAAAACACAATATTTTTTTAATGAATTAATCATATTTATTTAGACCTTTTTGGGGAAATCAGCAAGATATTATTCAGAATGAAAGAGAAAAGTAACAATTACAAATAAAGGCAGCAAGACATAGATATTTTCAAGAAACATAAATTCATATTTACTCTGGGATAGCCTTGAGAGATTTCGATCATAGCTAATAAACAATGGAGTTTTTCACAACTAGATCAATAGAAATGATTGGAACTGGTCTTTTAGTTTCAAAATATTGTTGTACTAAGATTTCAAGCTTGAGTGGACTTCAAATGTTTATCAAATAAATTTGTTCGATAGTTGGACTGGACATACTTAATATTCTTTAAAATTTTCATTATTCTTTCTTGAAAATATTTGTTCGCACAGGTTGTTTTATCAAAGACTGACTCAGAGACTGCAAAGATTTATAAAATTGGATCAGATTTCCTTCTTTATGCTTGTGTTTCTGAATGTCATCTAATTTGAGATCAATAATTTCCAATTGAAACTGACTTGTTAGTGTTTCAATATTGCAGTAATTGTGTGCAAAGCTTCGAAAATTCGAAGTCGAAGGTCAAATTTCCTTCGGCTTCAACTTCTACATGTACAATAACCTTTGCATATTCGAAAATTTTCAAAGGAAGAATAAATCTTCAATCAATTATCAGAAAATTTAATTTTATATTACTAAATATTACATATTTCAATATTTGTTAGTTTTAAACCCATTACTAAACATAATTTTAACACCAACTGGTAATTTAACTACCCTTACATAAGTATTGATCAAAAGCAGGTAAGTAAATGTTAATATATTATATTCACTATTGCCAACATAAATTTGTAAAAAGTAAAAATACATATAAAGAAATAACACCAACGTCTCTGGTATGAAGCAGAGAAATTGCCTTAGTTGTTCTTTCATCGCAGCTCGCGTCTAATGTTTACTCCATAATATTCTATCTCTTTAAAATTATCTGTGTGACAAATTTACAAGTGCATTTTATCTTAGAAGTTTTTCATAGCTTCTTCGCATAAACTTGACTGATACATATACGTGGCTGATACGGGAAGTGGGAAACAAGAACAGAATTTAACTTATAAATATTACCATATAAATGCAGATAAAATCACATGAATATGTAAAGTTTGCAAAATAATTTTATCAGTACCACAATGTAAGTAAATATTAAAACTTTATTGATAATTTACTAAGCTTATCAGTAAGCTTGTGAGAATTAATTATTAATACAGGCCTTAACTTTGATTTTTTTTTTTTCGGAAGTTTCAAGCCTCACTTCAACTTCACATTCAAAAAGATGCCTTCGCACACCCCTACATTGCAGTCAAATCGATTTTAAAACAGCCTTATTTTACCTGTTTTTCCATCAAGATCAGAAAATCGTCCCCGAATTGTTTTTTTTTAAATTATGAAATGAATTCTAATGCAAATGAAAGAAATTATGTTTCATGTTCTTCATAAGATTTTTCACAACTTGGGAAATGATCCAAGCAATGAACGTTCACTTGTTCTTTAAGTAGCATTGTTTTTGCCCTGAATACCTTGACATACGCGAACAAATTACCAATCAAATTTGTTTCAGCTTGCAACTTTAGATGAAATTGATATGGCCTATCACATCTACAAAAGTGAAAGAGGTTCATTCTTCTCTGTGAGAAATAAAATTATTTATATTTATAATAACGAGGGATATCAAACTCAATTCTTTGATACCTTGATAGCCTCAATTCTTACTGGTATTGAAATAATCGATAATCGAGCTTAATATTATGATTGTTGATACTTCTGATTCCTATCTCTCAATGAAAGTACTGACAACTAAGCAAAATGGAAAAATTCAGAATGAGTGGTCATTGATTATTTCTATACTAGTTTATTTGCTGTTAATCACTATGCATTTTGGTTCATTTAACGAGCCTATTAGGTGAAAATACTTGTTGTGTTATTAGTTGTTTTTTGTTTTCTATGCTATGAAGTTGAATAAATATGTTTATGTATGGGGTTGGAAAAATAATGAAATAGGAAATGTTCAAGAATTAAAATCAAGAATTGAAAAATTGAGTTTGAACTTAAGAATAGGAATCAAGAAAAGGGGGTATTGTGACATATCTAATAATAGCTAGTCAATATAGTTACTTATTTCTAAAATGATATAGAATCATTCATGACTTTCTTTTTATAGCCCTCTGCTGGGAGACTTGTAACTGTCTGAAAATAATCACAAGCTGTTCTTTTGTAGGTATAGAGAGTAACACCAGCTGTACTTCACACTGTGGTTTGAGGTCTTTAATCATTTGGAACCTGCGACTGAAAAATAGGGTTTGCAATTCTGACATCACTCTGGCTTTGTGCTGTGGGGGCAAGCATGTGTGCGAACAGGAGCTGGACATGTCAAATACTGTGTGGTTAAGAAATAACAAAGGGAAACAATTAATTTGTTTTTTTATATTATCTTAGAGTAAACGTGATATAATCTTGTGGTGGGCTGAATGTGGCCTGTGGACCATAGTTTGAAGACCCCTGCTTTAGACCATGTGACCAATAAAGCGGGTATAAAAATTTCTTTACTGAGCAGGAGTGTTATTACCTCTTATTGTTTTAATGCTATGTTTTGCAATGTTAGAGCTACTTTAAAGAATATAGATCAAAGGCAATATAGCTCGACTCTCTCAGCAGGTTGGAAGTTTTTCCGAGATGATTTATATCTAATTCTCTCTCCAGGCAAACGTTTGGACAGTTCTTTGAAATTAGCCTTATTTGTTATGTCTCCTTAAATTATTAATAGCTCTAGATAGCCAGAATGAGTACTTGGACATTTGGCACAAAAAATAGAAGAAACAAATCTGTATTTCTTTAGTAATCATTCTGCAAGGGCTCGTGGGATTTAGGTGTCATAATTTTATTAAACATTTTATTACCTCTGAAGAAAATTAAGCATTTAACACATTCATTCCTAGGAGACAGTGATATGAAGTGTGTGAAAATATTAATGTAGTAATAGAAAAAATAAACATCATTATGAAAGCTACATTTTTAAATACCACTCTTAGTGCATTCATGTGAAATTAAAACTAAGTTAAGTCCTGACTTGATTATTGGCCTGCAAACAAGTATAAAAGTCGATCCAAACATCGGATGAGTCACAATGTAATTCATAATCACAAATATTCTAAAGAAAATTTGTGAAGAATCTTCATAAAATTTTATTTAAAATATGCGATTATCTTTTTCCAATTGATAGAGCAACTAAACGGCTCTTATGTTGATTGAATTCTCAAATAATCAAATTTCTGGAGTTTTTACTTTACTTTATTACTAATTTCCAACATCAGATCCCGTACATGCATCCACCGAAAGCTTGCTTAGTATGCTAACATCGCTTATAATTTGTATTATATTAATAGCCATTATTAGATACAAGCCATGGTGACCATTGCTCCTATAAATGGAAATATATTTGACATCCTCATGCCATGAAATAACTTCAAGGTTGACATAAAACTTTTTATAAAATGAACTACATCACACTGCAGGATACAGGATAATTAGAAAGCATACTTTCTAATAAAAAAGGGACCAACAATTTTACAGACTAAAGATAAAGAAAAGAAAAAAGATGAAGTCCAAGTACACTTAAAAAACTGGAACATTATCATCAACAACAGATACTCATCCCAAAAATACCCAAGAATATCTGCTGTCACTCTTTTCCATCTATATACAGGCCATGATTGTTTGGTTTTCCACCTGTACAGACTTACACTTCAGTGCGGTAAGATTAAAACAAACCATTTTCTAAATTAAGGAGAAAATTATACCATAGATAAAAGCTTAATTTAAACAATTCACAGGTTTCTTAAAACCTTTGGGGAAAAAAAGTCATTATTTACTGCATAAAAAAATAATCTCACCTGAATGAAAGCTGTACACTACTCTGCAAAACAGATCTGGTGAAATGGCATCAACCTCTTGGAGAATTTCTGGCCTAAGTCTTTAAAATCCTGGAGTCTATGAAAAAAGATCTTCTCTTTCAAATACCCCCATAAGGATACATGGGGCACTGTTAAATCTGGTGCCCACAGAAGCCATGTAACCTCACCAAACCCAGAAATGATGTGTCCTGGTAATAACACGCGCAATGTTTCCATTCCATGGCACTAAAGTTATGACTTAAGTATTAGGAAGAAAGACAGAAAAAGTATGTTAATTGAAATAGGAAATGGTTTTATTAACTTGCACATTCATCCATTCATCAGAACACATTTACAACAACAAAGTATTTGTATTTTTGAGTGTCGGCATTGACCAATGCCAAACTTATATCTAATCCGTGGAAACAAGGTGAGAATGAGAAACCATTTACTAAAACAAACACCTCCAGCACACCAGGCCATGAGTCAAACTTCCTCACAGACCAGAGTCCATGGCAATATATTTACAATCATTTCTACCAGCATGTACACTATTATGGTAAACAGAAAACACATTTTATGGTTACTGTCTTTTTGTTTACACATTGATATATTCACGTGTTAAATAATTTACAAAACCAAAATCATCAATGCAATCATTTCATCTATAGCGCAGTTATTCCAACATTTAAAAATAAGCACAGTTTTCATTATTATATAATAAAATATCTTCGTTATGATAAGAAGTGTACAGTTACAAAATACCAATTACAATTATAACAAAATATTTATATCATATACTGAGCATTCAATATAGACCGGTTTATTCACAGATAATAATGTGGTATAGTTCCATGAATATGCAAAACTTGATGTGGAGATAAATTTAAAAATTAAATGTATGACCATGTGTTTTCCTCCACATGACCTATTCAGCTATTTGGGTTCTTCTGGATCACCAAGACAAACTTATAACCTAGTTTTTCTCAAGATTATACACATGGCTTGCTTGGGATTATTTTATTAATTTATTTTTCTATGGGTTTAAGTAAGTCATTTGCTTTAGCTTTTTCACAATGGGCATGATTGTATTAGTTGAGCAACTTTTTAGGATTTTAATGACACTAGGTAAATAGGATAAACTCCTTGTTTATTTGTAGTAAGCTCATGTAAAGTTAATAACATTTATTATCATAACTTAATTCAAACATCAAGCAGCTAACCAAACTTACAAAGTTTTCTTGTTTCAGAATGGACAAAAATACAACAACCAATTTTTCCACCGTCACATGCATCATTACTAGCAAGTCTACAGCTTCAACAATGTAGTTCTCGGGGATCTCTAGATCGCTACATTAGTGAAGAAGGCATGTACAAATGTCCACAATGTAATAAAATGTACTGTCACAAAACATCTCTGTGTCGACATTTGAACCATGAGTGTGGCAGAGAATCAAAGTTTCAATGCCCTTTTTGTACCTCAAAATTTTCTCAAAAGTTTCAACTCAAATATCATATGAGAAGGGTACATTCATCAAATTAACAATAAAAATATTGCAACACATTAAATAAAAACAATTATAGTGTCAATGTTTGTGTAATTGTATTCATCAATATGAGTAAAGTATTTTATAATATTTGTATAGCGTTGATAGAGAGTATGAAAAATTAAAAAGTGCTACCACAGGTTTGTTGCATACTTGGCGAACATTACAACTTAACCGGAATAAAACAATTTATTGAATAAAATTAATATTAATTCACTAAAACAATACAGCAGAAAGGAACATATACGTTAGGGTGACCAACAAGACTACCAACATTTGCACAGAAAATGTTCCTATGTCAAAATTAATACTATTGTTAAATTGCTTTATTAACACTTTGCCCAAATGTAACATGCTTTTGAATACTAAACCTTTATTATTAACATCATGTACTAAGTTAACCTAGATAATTTTACCGAGCATTCAATCCCAGCCATTAAATTTAAATTTAGTGACATTTAAAACTTTTGGTTAAAATGTCAGCAATTTGAAATCCACTTAAAAAATTGCATTTTTTTCAACTTTTTCACACACTAACTCCATAAGAAATTATACTGAACATCCATATATTTCAATCTTTCGTGATTGCACTTTTAAAGAAACTTGAGGGCAAGCGTTGGCAAGGTAAATACATTCTGCCTCACAGGTACTTATGGCAATAGTAGGCTCTGCTTTCTAGTTGTCCACAATACAATTGAACTATACACTTTTAGAATAAATCCATATGTTGACTTGCTACTGGACCAATGACCCAATTTGTATCAGCATATGAATATAGGGGTGTAACTTCCAGTGAGTGTTATCTGGAGAGCTTTGAAACCTGCTTAAATAATGACAGAATAACTCATCTAAGGTCTAGTGCATAGCATTAAGTGCATCTAACTGTCTATGAGTTCTTTAAGCCCTTATACCAATAATTATAGAAGTTTATCCTCTGTCATATATTGGGAGTTTAGAGTCCATAGGTGTGTTAGTGATTTTTTAGTTTTCTTTGTTGAATTCGCATAAAAGTCTTTTGATACAAGACGGTTACCAAGATAGATACCATCTTTTCTTTTTAAAATTCTTATTTCAAGGAAAATGTGTAAGCTGCCCAGATATTTCATGTCAAATTTAGCTTGAAGTACTGCTTTAATCTTCTCATAAGGCTCTACCTGATTACTGCTGATGATTAAATCATTGGAAAAAATCAGTCGTACACCTTGGTATATCTGACAATATGTAGGTAAAGATATGGCATATTCTAAACTGGCTTAAAACCAAGTGATCTAAGGGAAATAGCAAGGCACTTGTTCTATTCTAGAGGTGGCTGCTTGATCCCATATAATTATTTATTGATCTTACACACAAGATATAGATTATTTGAAAAACCATAGGGTGGTTGCATGTGGGATTTATTAGATATTCTGTGGGATAAATAGTTCTTACATCCTTTCGACATGCATATAAATCTTCTTTATTGATGATGGCCAACATTGTTTTCAGAGTAGTCACACATGCTACTGTAGTCGAAACTTTTCTTATTTTGACAACCTTCCATCAACCTTGCTTTACAGCAATCCTTATTTCCACTATGATCTCGCTTGATGCTGAAAACCCAGTGACAGGACATAGCTTTCCTGTCAGGTGGTAATGAATTAAGTTTCCATGTGTAATTTTTCTTTAGGGAATTCGTTTCCTATTTTGCAGATAGTACCAAGTTCCTCTTATCAAATCCTCCCTTGAAATCATCGAAATCATCAGGCAAATTGTCGAGATAGCTTTTTTACATTCATACAAAATGTTATCAAATCTTCCAAATATCTTGGTCTCACGTGTGGGAATGATCTCCAACGCAGTTCACTTTCATCTGATAATGACGGCGTTTCTTCAAACAATTCTTCATGTCTAGCTTTGCCTGAAGGTAGGCTTTCTTCTGGTGGAATGGTAACTTGTTTCACAAAGTAGTGGGTCTATTTTTCTCCACTCTAAGTGGCATTTTCATCAATAAACACGTCACATGCTGAAATGATCATTATTGTGGCAGGGTTCCATATCTGGTAGCTATTGCGACAATAGCCAACTATAATGCACTTCTGGGTACGATTGTCAAGTTTCCCTTGAAATAGTTCATTTGGGATGTGTGCGTGTCCGATACAGCCAAAAAAACATAATTTTGACAAAACTTGGCAGGCGTTTCTTTCTATCCAGAGCTACTATTGGGCTTCTATTAACAATATACACTGCTGTCACCAAAGCTCCTTACCAGAGATCTTTTGAAACATTTGCGCTTAGTAGCTCATATGCTTCTTGAGCATTCTGTTCATGCGTTCACTTATTCTGTTTTGTGAGGGTGTATATTTGATAGTACATTCAAACTGTATAGCTTCGGATTTAAAGCATACCAAACTCTCTTTCAACTTCGGTGAATTGTGCTTTTTTTATTTTCATTCTGTTCCTTCTTGAGTTTACAGCATTCTGAGGTCACATGCCCAAATTTTCTTCAAAATTTGCATTGAATAGTTGACTTCGCTGAATGTTGTGGTTAAATCTAGTTGAGTGATAAACAGATTGAGCCGGTTTCTCATAACTTTGTGTATCCTTCTGATTTGCTTGCCTCATCAAGGAATGCAAGATTATTATTCGTAAATGGCATTCTACCTATTAATAAGAAACCCAGGGTTGTCACGTAAATGGAAAACCCAGGGTTGACATGTACCTGGAAAACCTGGAGGGGAGGAAAATTCAGGAAAAATACAGATTTTTTTTAAAAAACCCTAAAGAATTACCTTACCATAACATACCATTGTGAATTCGAAATATTTAACTGTAAGCTTTAACAAACGGGTTTTTGCATTGCATGTTCATTTAAACACATGTCTTATCTTTCCCCTTTACCTCTTCCTTATTATCTTACTGAAACATTAGATTGTGTAATTACTTCATATTTTTCCATATCAAGGCTAAATCATCCTGTTCTAAAAACCAATGACATGATCTCACGCTTGTAACACTCGTGAAAAATTTAATTCAATTTATTTATACTACTTCCTAAAGTATCTGGAAAAATGAGAAGCCCTTCTGAAAAATCTGTAAAATACAAGGAATATTTGATTAAGGAAATAGTGGCAACCCTGAAACCTCACTAGAGCACTTATAGTATTAAAAGAAAATAAATGTTCAATATTGGCTATACAAATAATGGAGGAATATAACTGTTCATACCTTGCACAAAGGTTTAGGCGTGTATAGTGTGGGTGTGATGGGAACCCCACTTTCCTGAAAAAAAATATAGGAAAAGTTGGAGTGACAAAATCGGGGTGATGGATACCGACCGGCCAACAAATGGAATTGTAATATATAATGTTTCTTTTTTAAAGAATAATCTTGTAAAATAAAACATTGATTCTTTTTTAGGTTTTAATTCATTGTAATTGTTAGGGGGAGAAATAAGAAGATTCTGAAGGAAGGGAGTGTGTGTTTGTGGTGGGTTGGGAGTGATCCCTACCCCTTTGTCTTCCAGCTGAGACCACCATCAGCCACACCATGCACACGGTTATGATTAAAGGGGATGTTAAGTTGGAGGTTAACAAGTTATTTGGTGAGATAATGAAGGGCAGGAAGGTGGTAGGTGAGGATGGAATTAGAGCATAGTCCACAAATTGTCAGATTTAAGATGTGACTCATTTGAGATCATAAGTCAAGTGGACAGCCTTTGCAGCATTTTCAAGGATTTAGTACCAAAGAGAGATAGTAAGTGAATGGATTAGCTATATAAAATGCAAGGGATGTTTAAAGGGGAAGTTTGTGTTAGAAATTATTATTATTAATAATAATAATAATAATAAGAGCTATGTTGTTGAGTAGACTAGGCAGGCACTCAACCTTATATCATCAAATGTGTTACAAGATTTGATATGTGATGGAATATATTTTACTAGATGATGTACTTCAAAAAAACTGTAAAGCTTAGAGTTGATTAAGTAAAATACTTACATAAATTTACAAATTGATATCAAGTGGTCAATGATTATATAAGACAATTAATAAACATGTTATGTAATGAAGTGTAAACATTTAAAAACCCTTGTGCATGTAATTTCTTAAGATTGAACAGATTAAGTGTGACAAGTATGTGATTTGTTACAAACTTTAATATATCTTTAGAGAAATATAAACATTTCCGTCATATTCTGTGTTTTATTTCCCCCTACCAATGATGTTGATTGTTTTTTACCCTTCCTACATATGTATCTCGGAACTCATGTTAGTCACCATCATATATATGATTGTGTAACAAATGCAGGCCAACCATCATCATTTCAAATGCTGTACAGCCATGTATTATTATAGTGTGGATAAGTTATATTTGAATATATCAGATATTTCTTGTGGAAACTTGTTTAAAAAATAGTATCTATTTTATAACCATAATTTCAATACATTAGAACCTTGATAATCCAAACTAGTTGGGACCGGGATGGTTCGAATAATCAATTCGTTCAGATTAGCAAGTATATATTTTATTTTATAAACAAAACAAATACACTATAATAAGGTAAGGTTCAATAATTGTTTTTTAAATTATTATTATTATCCAATGTGGGTAATTAAGATTCAAAAAGATAGAATGTGTAATATTTTGATAAAAAATCCAATTACTAATTGTTTTTTTTTAAATCACTAGTTAAAATAATTGTCACATTGGGCTCATGTGCTTTGCTTGCTAAAATGTTGATTATAAATAGCGCTGCTTCCTGTTTTCTACATTTCATACATCTGTATTTTGGCCTATTTTAACAAACATTCACATTATCAGGGTTCTACTGTACCTTGAAAAATTATTTTTTATATCAAATTGTTAGTTTTGGAAAAAATATTATTTGGTTGATGTCAATCTTTTTTTGTTGTTTGCATTTTTTCAACTAAATTAAAAAAATATTATGCACCAGAATAATGCAGCTTGATGTTATAATAATAGTTTTTAGTACTACATTTTATTCCCAGTTCAGATTATACGCTTATGTACTAATTATACTAATAGTTTTAAGGCTTATTAAGGTTATATTTAGAGGAAGTGTACCCGCATTTGCATAGAGTGAGAGTGGGAAAACCACCCCAGTTCACCTGACCGATTTCGAACCCTGATCTCTCTGTCATCGGCAGCCTAGACTAACACAATAGTTACGCCTCGGACCATGCGGCCACCAAAGTGGGTAATACTAATTATTACTTTTTTTTTAAATGAAGTGTAAATAGTTATCCAAAGCAAATGTGCTAGTATAATTAAAACTCACATGTTTATATAGATTTAAATTACTTTTTTCTATGAAAGTGATCATCATCAAAAATAACTGGTTTTGTTCAAATTTGTATTTATGTGCATGTTACAATAACAATCTCTAGTAAGTAGTTTACAAATACCATCTCAAATATTACCCATGAGTGACACTGACATGGGTTGAATGAAAGTATTTGCATAAAACCAAATCTTATAAAATATAAAAGGGCTGTGAATGAACTACTTTTTCTAGTTTAATGTGTTACAGTAATTTTTTTAAGGCTTCGCCCTGAATTTATTGTTGAATAGGTTTGTTTTCATTAATCTCTTGTTGACAAATTTCATAAAAATATTTATGTACAAATACTTTTATTATATATAAAAGGGTAAAAACTAAATATTACCGTATTAACATCTCAATTCAAACCATAAAAATATTGAGTAAATATAATAACTATAAACATAAATAAATAAATAAGCAATTACAATGCCTAAGTAATTGTTTAATTCAAGGTGCATGAATGTGTTACACCTCAAAAGTGAAATTGGCCATTTTATGAATTGGGCAAAAATGTGCCTGGTCCACAAAATAGATAATACTTGTGCTTCCTAGTTCATGAACTGGCTATTTAATGAACTAGGCAGCTCCAATTGTTACCCTATTCATGAACTGTATGAGTTTTGGCCAGACCCATGAAATGGACAAGCGAAGAACAGGTTTAGTTTTTAAGTTAATCTAACTTTTAATCATTTTAGAATGGAAGATTAGGTTGGGTTAGCTAAAAATAATATCTTAAAACGAATTTCATTTAAACTTATAGTAGATAGTACAATACATTCTAGATCATAAAATGAGCAAGAGTTAAAGCAATTTTCACCCATTTCATGAAAGGGTCAATATAAAAGGCTAGTTCACAAAAATGGACAGAAATTTGCCCAATTTGTGAAATGGGCTGTTTCACTCAAGGTGTGTAACATATATAATACATTAATTAATTCATGAATTTCATTTAAATATATCATTTAGTTTAGTGAAAAAATTAATTATTGTTATCTAAACTAAATGAGTTGTAAATGAGCCAACAAAAATGGTTCAGTCTAAGCTAACGATCTAATTGAACAATTGTAATGACTATAACAATAAATACTCAAAATGGTAAGTATTATGGTTACCTATTAAATAATTTACTCTGACACAAAGTACTGATAAAAGAAAGAACCATTGCAACTCAATCTAAGTTTCAAAGTTTAGAATGACCAAAATAAAGTTACAACTTAGATTTTAAATCCACTCTAAATCTTACCTCTATGGTGCTATATATATATATATATATATATCTATTTTTTAATTAATAAATTATATGAAATTTATGTAGAGTCCTTTTTTTTATTTTCAGAAAAATATCATACATTTTGCATTCAAATTAATAAAATTACTCTTCAGAGTTATAACAATAACAGTCAAAAGTGCAAAAACTCCATTTTATGTTTTATTTTACAAATAGATGATATTTGGGTAGGAATAAATTCCATTGTTTCCAGTCAAGGTAATGAAAGCCACGTCATGTACAAGGAAAACATTTTTTTTCTCCCTGACAACAGACTGCGTTGTTCATGATTGTGGTAGTTGTTTAAATTAACTATTGTGCATTGTGAAACAAGCAACATTGCATTGTATTATGCTATTCCATACATTCCTAATCATGGTGGCATTGACAGTTGTCATGCAGTGTGAAATTTCAGTGTTGCCAAATTTGTTTTGTTATAGGGAATTGCGCCGTGTAAATTAATTTGCATAAATTTGTATAATTGTGTCATCAGAAGCATAATTTAAAATAAGGGGAAAATAATCTGTTAACTTTTAACATAAATTTTTACTGAATGAGTAGCTGACTAAAACATTGTAAAGTGATGCTTTACACCAAAATAATGTTGTAATATTTTATGAGTCATAAAAACACTTACACATATGATTAAAACTATTATACAATGAAAGAGAATGATTGAAGTTTTTTAATATAGGAAAATACATTAAATACCTACTTTCTCTGAGATCATTACATTCCTAGTCCCTGTTCTTTATTACATACATCTGTACACATATTCTTGCACAAACAAATAAACACATACAGTATAGGTACAGTAGCCCTATGGCTTCTTTGGTTCTGACTGACAACTTTAAAAACTTACCAGACCAAATTATGTATCCTTACGCCAAACCTTATGATCTGCAAAAACATGTGTTTATCAGTTGTCACCTATGACGGTCAAAATTTAGGTATCTACCTAAATGTTGAGTGTCAGAAGTCAGCTGTGAACTGTCAGTCAGCACCAAAGAAGCCATGGGGTTACTGTACATACACATCCATGCATATGCACAAAGTAGTTAACTCTCATTTTAACATCAACTATTATATTTACGCTGTTTATTAATTTTATTTTTTTGTTTGTCAGAATTTGAATGAGACTTCACAACTTTTAAACAATTTTATTCAATTATAAGAGTAGCCAGGAAAACAGAACACTTTCCATTTCAAATGTTAACCTGTTCTTCAGGTAATTAACTATATTAATTTTTCTACTCTTTATTGTTACTCTAGATCACACACATTTCTTTAGTAATAAGTATGGCGGCTCATATTAGTCTCCATTTCAATAATAGTATAGCGTAAAACAATGAAACAATTTGACACTTATACAGGATTACATTAAAGTAGGACGAGAGATGAAGCTCCGTCCCTCATACATTCAGTAATGTGGTATAAACATTTCATACAGTAAAAGCATTACATGTGGTTGTTAAATGAACAAGTCATAGCCATATGATGATGTGACATAGTCGACTGGAGCCACACAATACCAAACAACCAATAAAGGTAAATAGCTGATGAATACTCCATGTTCGGATATGGCTGTAAGCTCACTACTGACTCAAAGACTATTGATGACCTTTGTATTCATTCATCTCCCTTCCTAAACTTAATATGGTTGTGAAGTTCATGTTTAGAATGTCTAGAGTGTGATGATGTATTACCCAAGCCACAACTTTTAAAATTGATTCAACAGATAGCTAGATATGTGTAGCTTACACTTGATATATAAAGCAATAAATTTTATTTATTTCTCAACTCATATTTCCAACTTAACATGTTGGCTTAAAATTGCATGTGTATGATAAACTTTCTTCTGTTGGTTTTTGCCTATTTTATGAATATGACATGGCTTCTCTCTTTTTTTCATCCACTATGGATTTTCTGCATAAAGAGAGAGTTCAGTTTCTTAGAAATCGTAAGTTGTGGCATAATTGTTTAGAGTACAGTTGTTAAATAGCTTACAATGAGAGTAAATTGTGTGGAGGGCAATAGGAGCAGTGGCAGACATCTTGGGAGGAAATGACATGCCATTGTAGGAGAAAAGTTCAACTTCTTTAAAAACAACAAATTTGTGTCCCTTGACAGTGAGAACTTAGCTTTTCAAATTATAACAAACCGTCTCTAAAAATATAACTCATTTCAATAAAGAAAATCAAGAAAATTATATAGTAACTAAGAGCGTGTGACCCGCTTCAGTGGTAAAATGGACTAAGGTGTAACTCTCGGAGTAGACTGGACTGCCGAATAAGGGGAAATCGAGATTCTAATCTCACTCCGGTTTACTAAGGTGGTTTTTTTTAAAATAAATTTTGTTTTAATTTTCCTACACACAAGTAAATTCCATATTCATAACCTCTAACATCTTAGCATGATTAGTACAACATATGTGTACAGACTGAACGAGTAGTTAGCTTGGTGCTAAAAAAAACAGAAATGTGAATTGACTGTAGGTAATAAAATAGTAAGTAGTAATATTTTTATTTTGCCTATTATTGTGTGCTTTTTTCTCCATAAGTGCCTATTGTGGTGCCTAGATCCCTTATTTTTAATGCCTATTTTAAACATTTTTGGTGCCTAAGAATATGCTCTCTTATGAATACATAAATAAATATTAAGTAGGATTCTGCTTTTAATGTTGCTTAGCAATTAATTCACATATATGTTTTACAGTAACTAAAGTATTCCAAATTAAATATATTGACCTTTGATTTAGTTAAATAAAGTGTATGCATAGTCCTTATGTATAGCTTTATATTATTCACACTATAAAAATATATATAGCTATTATTTTTAAAACTAAATTCTTCTTTGAAGTATTTTAAACATAAAATATTTCAAACCTTATTGTACATCTAAAATGAACAAATTTTTAAATTGATGATTCTACCAATCAATACGACTTTTAAAATAATCAGGCATAATATCCCTACGGATACAAAGGTTGACTCACTCTAATCACCTTTAAAAGTAAGTGATATGCTCATTATGTCCAGCAAGCAGACAGATGTATTCTTTGGTTAAGTTTTCTTTAACATTGCAATAATAATGTACCAAAAATACTAATATACATATTGTTTATGAGTGCTTGTATTCCAATTGTGATAGGAGTAATCTTTAACTGCTCACGCTGCATTTTGTGCAACATAGATATTTAATTACTCAAAAACTTTGAACATCTGTTAGAATCATTCAACTTCAATTATCTTCTTAAACATTCATAATAAAATTGTACATATTTGTAGATTTATAAATGAAACCTTGATATGAGAATAAATCCAAAGACTTAATTTAGCGCACTGATGCTCTACCACTGAAGTGTCCAGGTGAGTGAAGAATGACCCTGAACACAAAGAAAATCCTGGATAGCTTAGTGGTAGACCATTCAGCCAAGATTCTTGGGTTCAATTCCCATATTTTCAATTTACGAATATGAAACTTGTCTTCATATTATTTTCATCTTTCAAGATTCACTATTCAGGTACTATTTATTAATTATTCAAGCATTAGCTTTCTTTCAAATTTATTCATTGGTATATTCTAAAATATTCTGCTCTAGTTTAAACTTTTATATAACAGCTTGGCATCCTGAATAAAAATATTTTAACTTTAATATTATGTATATTATATTGATATGAAAGAATATATTCAAATATGATTTATTGACTTAATGTGTCACACTAAGTGGTCATAAAAAATGTGATGTAACATTGTTTGTCAATTGAATTATAAGCGTATGACCCAAATAGGTAGTAAGATACAGTGCTAAAGTACATAATTAATTATACAAAAAAGTACACAATATGATAAAAAGCAGATAATAGATATTTATGAATATGCTAAGAAAGGAAATAATATCATACTATAGAAAATTATGAAAAAAAAATTGAACTTGCAAAGTATAATTAAATGTGAAGCATTAAGTTAATAAATCATCTTTTAGTTTATTTTTTCTTATCAACAGTAATGATTTAAAATCTTATTAAAATCATAATGTTCTTTAAAAATTAATATGTATAGCTACACAAGTCTTAGTTAATACTAAGGGGCATATATATATATATATATATATATATATATATAATTATTCGTAAAGGAAGTTGAGAATAGCACCATTTAAAAATGTCAGAGATGCCATTTGTGGGATGAAGTCTCCTAAAAGGAAAAGTGTAAAAGATGCCTAACCCTGGAAAAATGTGGAAAAGGCTTTCTTATTATTTAAGAATGACAGTTTGAAGAACATAGTTGTTTATAGATGTTTCAGTAAATTATTATTAGTTAATCAAGTGTGGACTTAGGATTTAAAAGGAGATTATAAACATAAACATGGTTAAAGCTCTGAAACCCTCGATTAGGTCTTTAAAACATTTGTGTTTAGTTATTATAGTGAATTTGTTTAATATAAAAATAAGAACAAAATCTTGATTTCTTGTGTTTCTCCACTACTCCCCCAAACCCATTGTAAGAAGGAAGTACTGAAGCCAGATTCAAACACTCTTGATTGCAGATTGCATTATTTTGCTTTTATATGTAACTATTTCATTTAAAATGAAATAATTATGCACCTGGAATGAAGGTCTGAATGAATATATAAAATATATGCACTTTTATGATGGTTGGAACGCACACCAGTTATTAAGGGGTGACAAGGGGGGCTATGGGCTATGATTATTGATGGACTCAAAAAACCGGTTTATTAGTTATATGACGTTAATTTATGATAATAATTATAAGAATGTACATACTAAAATGGTACCACACAATTGGATATAATTTATTATTTAGACTATTATAGTTTAAGAACTGCATTTTCAAAAATCAATTAAAATAAAACCATCCTTAAAAAAATTTAATCAAAAAAAAATCTTTTTTGTTGTTTTTACTGTTATGACATAGGTCCCTCCCCCACCTTCTACACTTCAAACATAAATTTTAAACTAAATTGCAAAAGCAATTTTTTTAGTTAATTGAAAAAATGGTCATCATTTGAACACCTACTGAATTAATTTTTCTCTTAAAAAAAAGCTTTATGTGATATTTATTTTATAAAACATTCTACAGATTTTAATTCAGAACAAAATTGTTAGAATAATTTTTGCGAGATTTTGTGCTTACTAAATTACCCTTAATTTGGGAGCAGTAATTAAAATCACTGTTTTGCCTCAAGATATGACCATATTACATCTAAGTATTAAGTTTGAACTAAATCCATCCCATTTTTTTGATCGCTAAATATAAACAAACATACTGCTATACAGATATAATTGTAGAACTTACTTTTTTTAGAGTTCAAGGGTACATCATGTTTCTATATTGACAATTTTTTTGCAATTTTACTCATAATACATTCTCTATATTAGAAGGTAAAAAAATACTAACAATATTTTTATGGTTAAAATAAAAATAGCTAACACTCCCTCCCTGCATCCTTCCCATGCTCCTGCCCTAACCTCCATCATTCACACAAGGTTTCTGAATACATCACTGCGAGATTAATCAAAATTTGTAATCTAGCTAAAATGTATAGTGTGTATAAAAAAATCAAGCAAAAATTAGTATGATTAGCTCTAACTCACTTCATGCAGGGGCGTCACACTGGGGAGGTTTTGGGTCCCCTTCCCCCAATGTTGGTTAAAATCTTGAAAGTTGGGAATTTTGTGAGTTTAGATATGTGGAGTTGGAAAATTCTAGGCTTATTCTATACCCCATTACTTTCTATTATGAAAGTCCTTAACAACAAACTTGTACAGACAAATTTAAAATTTCCCAACTGTTGATCCCTACTATACAAAAAATCCCAACTCCAAAATCATCAAACATTTAAAGGAGATTCTTTGTTTATTAGGTTGTAGAAATCTTAGTTAATTAAGTAGTCTAGTAGCGCTGTTATCAGCATGCAGAGACAATGACCGGTAACTGTATGCCGAATGCGGTTTGGTAATGAATCATAAGGGAACATGAGCTACCCAGTAGAAAAATTCCACTCAGCCAGAAATGCATGAAGTGGCAGCATTGTCAGCCAATGTTTTATTTATGGTTTATTTTTTTTAGTTGTGACTTTCGTGGCTGCTAGACTGTCACAGTTTTATGATTCAAATTATCATATGTTGTAGAGCCAATGCCTTAATTAGGGCTTTATTAAAATTTAAAGGCACAAATGCTGTGAATGTTACACAATATTTTATTGTTTTCTTATCGAAAGCTCTGATTGATGAAATTAGGACATTGAGGCTAGCTTTAATGTGTGACTTTTGAAATAAACACTGATTTTTCTATCAAGTATCCATATTAGTTTGAATTGAAAATATGTATCTGATTCAATTGTTTATTTAAATAGGTTTTCATAAAAGCAATTTAAATAGGTTCAAAGCAACAATGAAGGAAGAGGAGTAATAGGGCTGTGTTACCTAGAATTTTTCATTTGATTAATTAGACTACATTGAACAAAAAATAAGTTATTTTTTCACCCTTTAACATTTTCAAAATTGGGATACATTTTTAAATTTGTTATTTAGTCTTCTATTTGCATGAAATTTCATATACCCATGTTGTTTATTGTGCTGATTTCAAATTTGCCATAAGTTATTTTATAAAATGTCAGGGGAAGCCCCTTCATCTTCATGCGCCAAATTACAATATATTTTGAATAGTTTATTGACGTATCAGAATTAACATTTTAAGGCAACTTCCATGAGGCTATGAAGCAGGACATTGGTAGACAGGTATCAAAATACTGTAGAAATTTCGATTAATTCCATTTTGTATTGCTTTATTTTACAGTTGAAAATGTTTTTAAATAAACATGGCCAAATTGCTCATTTTTTGATAAAGTGACAAGCGAGTTCTATATATTCGGGAGCTTATCAGTTAAATATTGCTTCCAACTGCATTATAATAAAGCAGCGGTTTCCAACTTAGAGTTCGCAGCATGTTTTGTATGGGGTCACAATATAGAAGTTTTAGCTTTATATTTACTTTTTCAAGGATTTTAATGATTATAAGAAGATGTGAAATTCTAATATAAACGTAAGTTGATAAAGTCTTAAAACAACCTAGGCACTGCTTAGGTTCCTTTAGGCTATTCCATTCTGATAGCGTCTTGCTGACTTGTTTATTGTGGCAGCCTTGTAATACTGCTAGCATAACATAAAATCATCCCCCACCCCCAGGCTTATTGATTTTAATTTACCACATATTAGTCGCATATAAACATTATTATAAGCAATTTATAGTAATTAAAACAAGCATTAGTGGACATGCGGGCTTAATGTCACGTTCCTTTGGTTTGGTTTGTTGGTGAAGGTGAAGTAAGGATTTTAATTCTGACCAGGTGTAGTTTATCCTAATACCTCTCCAAGCAAATAAATGTACATTTCCTTTAAATTATACCTATCCCACTGGTGTACCTGTAGATAGTCCAGGCTGGTAGTAATTATAACACTTTAGTGTTAAACAGGCAATAAACATCAAATATATTAAAATTATAGTTTACTTATAGCTACAATATATTACCCCTAGTAACCAGTTTTGTTATTTTAATAACACAATAATTGAAACAAATTTTAAGAGTTAGTGTAAAGTAATGCAAGTGACTGGATGATGTATTTTGTATTTTATACAAATTTTGAGCAGCCTTTTTTCTACTACATTATATTACTTTGAATAAAACCTACCAATAGTTTGAGAGAAAAATTACCTATAAAACTGTTGTAAAATATTAGTTTATTGTTTGTTTATGTTGTTTTCTTCATAGTTAAACAGTTATTCTCTGAATAAAATAATACATATTGCATACTTTGTCAGTTGGTCTACCCAATATTAATATTTATTTCTGTGTTAACATGTTTGTGAAAATCCAATATATTTTAATAAGATTAGAAAAAATTGTTTTAGACATAGATTCTAAATTTGGACTTTTGAAAGCCTGTAACTAATCCACCAAATGAGTTGTCCAGATTCTTATCCAAATTTATAACTCAATTATATCTTACATACTACCTACTAATTCTGAAGCCACAATCAACTTCATCTAATGTAGACAAACATAGTTTTTGATGAGGATTTTCCTAACCTTAAAGTAACAATTTTTTTAATGAGAAAAATACTGCCAGTGAATTTGGATTATTTGAAAACAAATTGTTCTAAAAAATGTGATGTGAGCATTTGTTGCTAGTTAGACTTATAGAACTTACAATTTAATCTTATTGAGGTTACAAAATGTAACACAAGAAGAGGTTACAACAATTCGTTGTTTGCAAACCATACCACAAAATAAATTTTCATGCCATAAATAATTGCAATATTAAATAGCATTGTTAACGTTGCTTGCACTATGATTGGCTGGCAAAAACAAGTGGTATACTTCTCTTAACAAGATATGAAGTAAAGGTTATCCCTTGGCAACTCCTTCATTGATAACAGCTCAATATTATGTTTGATGCATCATGATGACATCCATTTTAAACATTAGATAAACCCTTATGTTTTGTTATAATTACATTATATTATGTTAGGTGAACATTAATTTTATTATGATCCTAGCATGAATACCTTAAGATAGTGGTTCTCAAACCGGTGGTAGTCAGAGCTTCTCGAGTTGATACGCAAGCAGACACGAAAATACTAACATTTTCCCCTCAATTAGAGAGACTTATTTGTGTATAGCAACACTAATGGCTCCTCTACAACCAACACACTCGCTACCTGAACCCATAACTATGCATTCACAAGCATACTCATAATTACGCTTTCACTTAATACAAAATAGCCTGTCTGCAATAAAAAGTCGCAAAACATGATTTCAACCAAAAGTAGTTAATACAAATTAACCACTGAATAAATAATAAATACAACAGACAGCCAATCATGGTGCTGTGCTAAATAATGATCACAAATAACAAACTAGCCACAGATTGTCCTTATACTATGGCTGTTGTGACAGTAAAAAAATAAACTTCACAATAAACTGAGTCTTGACACTAATTTGCGCTTGAAATTAAGTACAACTGAACTTGACATCTCCTCACTTGTTTCAATCATGCAGCGCCATCCTTCTCACTGAATTGTTAGACTTTAAGAATATTGTAACTTTTTTTTATAAATAAATAACAGATACTTTCAAAAATAGTTGTAATTTTTTATTGCTTTATCATTCCGAGACATAGCTAGCTCTATTCTAACAGTATTTGTAATAGTTCAGTGATACGCGACTGATCTGTGGTACACGAAAAATAATGTTTGAGAACCACTGCCTTAAGAGAATGAATGGTTTGCAATACTATACCAGTGCTCAGAAGCTATCGGATTTGGATAATATTAATATAACATGTTTTATAGTTGTTTCTTTCTTTCAGCTAACTTAGCATTTTTGAATGACTGGACCCTAGAAGACTTTGGATCCCTTTATGTCTCAAATACAACCACTGGTGAATCAAATAAAGGCGAAACTTCTTTGGAAGCCAATAAAGTCTACCCCTGCAGAATGTGTGGCAGAATCTTCCGAGCTTACAGATCAAGGTGGCGGCATGAACGATATGAGTGTGGGAAAGATGCCTCATTCTACTGCCCTTTCTGTGATTACAAGTCTAAACATAAGACACATCTTAAATCACACATGTGTCGAATACATGAAAAAGAATACAGTGAAACACTATTTTAATCAACTTCGTGGACTTCTGATATTTGTGAGAGCAGTACTTATGATGTGCCATGTATGTCTAAATATAAATTTAATATATAATTTAGAAATATTCAGACATGTAGGCCTACTCTACCATATGTGTTTAACTTTAATGATACGATACTAAACCATTACAATTAATGTGAAATACTATTTCCTTGCCATTCCATTTAGAGAGAATAGCTAAATGAACAATAGTTATTGTTTTATTTATAGTCTCCCTTAGTATTGGCTATCATTTCACATAAAATGGAAATAGTATTCTTATTTTATAGCATGGCTTGCTGCATATCTTTAAATTCTTAATTGCATTTAATTACATTTCATACAAGTGATTTATTGAATAATAAATATGATTTAGCCATTTAATAGTACGTACATTTAAGAAAAATAAGGTTTTAAAGAAACTACCAATTAATTTGTTCTTTGCTAAATATGCTAACACTTCCCATTAAAAGCAAAGTTTTGTTAAAATCCTTATATAGGTGTGTTTAGATAGATTTTATTATAATTTTCAGAGCTATAGTTGATACATAAGTGTGCATAGATTTATATAAAATCCTGTATGATTAATTTTTCAAATAATAAAATTATGTTGTTCTTTTTTCCAGGTTTTTATTCAAATTAAATGCAATTAGGGAGTCCAGATAAGGTTTTGAATGATTTAAAAATATTTTCTTAAATCATATAAAATGTGTATCATAAAATGTAATAGATATGCATTTTGTGCAACTAATTTATTCAATAAAAATGTTATAATTTAAGTGAAAATGATTGATATATCTTATGTGTAGAGGAGCCATTTTGAAGTTAAGTATAATTGATAAAAAAAATACCATTTTGTATTATTACTCATTGCAATTTTTGAATTTTCCTTAATAAGTGTACTGATTTTAAGGTCAAATCCTTGAATCCTTAAAAATGTACAATTTCAATCAAGTGAAAATATTTAAAATTGAGTTTTGAACAAATTGTTAAAGGCTTGGTACCAATGACAAATACTGTTTTGTCATGTCTCTTACATTATAAAAAATATATAAACTTTGTTGAGTGAATTAATTAAATTAATACAATTTTAATCCTTTTTTTGATTTTCTTATTTTCCGAACTAATCAAGTATAAAAAAATTGATTTCAAGTAAAGGTCATCTTGTATTCGAAGAAACTTTTTTGAATGGAAATTAATTTTCATCTTATTTTTTAATTGTTCCAATTTAACCATGAAAAAACTCATTTGTGTGTTGTTTTAGTTATGTTTTTATTTAATTGTTTAGTTTACAGCAGTACTGCATCACTACAACATGTAAAAAAATTTGTACTGCATTAAAAATACATAACTATACATATCTGGTATAAAATTTAACTTCAGCTACTTACATAAAATAATAAACATAATTTTTGTTAGAAGTATTATTTTACGATTCCAAATATTTCACCCCTGTTTACTGTACAATGAGAACATCCTTAAAACAGTTTCTAGAGCTAACTAATGTTTAAACACCGCAATAAACCCTTGTAGTTTAGAGCCAATCCCACTTCACAATTCTGCATACACCACTAACTGTAATGAGTCAAGTAACCAATAATATATATTTATAAAATATAAAATAATTTTAGAATTAAAACTTACTTCACAATAGAAGACTACACACTAATAATGAAATATGAGTATGACATAAATCTACAATCAGTACAATGTGTTTTTGAAATAACATATATATTGTGTAGAAGATAGACTATTGTCTAAAACTCTGACCAATACTACTGCCTGAGTTGAATCACAACAAATGATGTAAAAACTGTTTTTGCCCCAAAATTGAGTAAACTTCCTATTTAATACAGATACATACAGTAAAATCTGGATTCTAAGTGTTTTGGTTTTTGTTCACCACATTTTGAAGTTTGTCAATATAATTTTTGTCCAAGCTTTTGTAAACATTTACATACTTTTAACTCGTTAAATTCACTGTGTAACTTATAAAATCCAGTAGATTAATTCAATTTTCATATTATTGTTAAAATTAAATATTATATCTGACTTTTAAAATTTAGAATTTACATATCATGGTTTAAATTAGGAGGGATAGCCAGCACACTTACCTTGGTGATACTGGAGTAGAAATTGTTTAGATATAATGTGTTTATGTGTGTTTTAGTGTTATATCTAAACAATTTCTACTCCAGTATCACCAAGGTAAGTGTGCTGGCTATCCCTCCTAATTTAAACCATGATTTAGCCTAGTGCTCTATACCACATAACCTGAATTTACATATCAATAAACCCAAAATAATTGGAACACTTTAAGGTCAAACTATAAGAGATTCATTCAACCTTAAGTGTTAACACGAATATGGATATAAATAAATACTAAAATATCCACAAACAAGAAATGTTTTATAAAGGTCTAGGTTCAAGTTTATTCAATTAATGCATTTAATTCAAACTGCTTAAATTAAGTGATGGAGATCAGAAGGATAATTTAGAGGATATTTGAGATGAGCGAATATAAAAACAACATTCATAAATCAGATGTAGATAACTAGTTTCAATGCATTTGGACAGGATTTTAATTTCTACCTCTCCTTCAGCAACCAAATTCAATGCAAGTCTAAAATTTACCCGCTTCTGTGGTCGCAAGGTCTTAGGCGTCACTCTCGCAACACACTGGACTGTCAGTGACAGTTAGATTGGGGTTCAAATCCCAGTCGTGTGTATTGAAGGGGTTTTTCCCTAAATTGTTTTACACTTTCTCTCAATTGAAATGTGGGTACAGTTCCTGTAAATCCAACCATTTCCACCCTAATATAGTGATGTAATCAGTACATATGCATACAACCCAAACAGTTAGTAAGACACTGTGCTAAAAAAAATCATAGTCTAAAACTGTGCAACTACTGCTGAAGCTTAAGTTCTTGTAATTTAAGTGCTCTTCAGCATTAAAAGCTTAAACCTTGCCTCAATAAATATAAAGCAACCTCCCCAAATGAATTACCAAGCCCTCCATCAATCAAGGCTATGAGTTGTCATTGTAACTTTGGAATTTCTCTTGAAGATCTGCATTAACTGGAGGGACAAAAGACTGATTGCAAACATGTACCCGGCTAGCGAGTGAAGGTGAGGCTTAATGATGAAGAGACCAACAGCGTAGAGATAGGTTTAGAAATGAGGCAGTGATGCTGTTTATCACCCAGTCTGTTACACATGTATGAAGAGTGGCTGGTCCGAGAAGCCCTGGAGGAACGAGGAAATTTCAAGATAGGAGGATGTGTCATCAACACAATAAAATACGTAGATGATCTAACATTGCTGGCCAAAATTAAATAAAAGTTGCAGGAAACGATGGACCAGCTGGCGGAGATAGGGAGAAGATATGAAATTGAAACCAACATTGAGAAGTCAAAAGTGATGCTGATTTCAAAAATTGAGAAGCCACTGAAAATCAAAATTGAAAACCATATAATTTGGAAAATATAGAGCAGGTCAAGTACATGGGAAGTCTACTGACAAAGTACGCCTACTGCATCAAGGGAATTAGGTTGAGGATCGTCATGGCCAAGGAAGCTTTCAACAAGAAGAGGTTACTGCTGATCATCAAGTTGAGTTTGGAACTGAGGAATAAACTGATGAAATGCTACATTTAGAGCATCACGCTGTATAGAAAAGAAACTTGGACTATAAATACTTGGGGAGCTTTGAAATGTGGTGCTGGAGAAGATCAAATGGACAGACAGGGTGACAAATGAAGAAGTCCTAAGAAGAGAACCATTTTAAATGTGATTATTTGATACAAAGAAAACTGGAACAGACACATCCTTAGGAGGAACTGTCTTCTGCATGACTTGAAGGAAAGAAGAAAATTCTGGTAGCTGAAGGACGAGGAAGAGTACAGAGCGCATTCAGTTTAAGTTCACTGAAAAAAATAATATACCTGTCCTAAGAAAGAACTCTTAATAATGCCATCTTAACTAAATAAAATCATCCCATTAACATTCAATTTTTTACTAAATATTATTTTCTAAAAATTATAAATAAAATATTAAATAATTGTTCTGGAGGTGATTTGACTTCAAAAGCGAATCGAATTTTCTTATTAAATTTGATATATCAGCATATGTTTTTTGTGAGCTTTCAACTATGTACGACTTCATGATATAATATTTGAACAGACACTTACACTTAATCTTTAATGCAATAATTTCCCTGTTCTAAAGCTAACTACTCAAGTGGTAGCTCATGTGTTGTTGCTAAGGCAAGTTCATCTTGACAAGACTGTGCCAGTAAATTGTTTCCTCTCATTCAATATCAAATTGCTCTTTACAGTCAATGTGTCCACAACTGTGTTTGATTGGTCAACTAGAATGCTTACTACTAATTTATTACTAATATAAGATAAGCTAGACATGCTCCTGGGAAAACCAATGATCCACTCCTGATAGATACATTTACACAATCCTATACCAAATTAACAGTTTGCAACTGATATTTAACTTGAGTTGTAAATGCAAATATCACTAGGTCTCAGACCATATAGCCACCATACATCTAACCTAAATATTCTATTGATGCTAATATTCAGTCTATTTCTTCACTAATTAGCAAAAGTTCATGCCTCCAACCTATATCTTCATAAAAATTTGCTTCTTTACAGAACAAAAGGCACCGTCTCAAAATAAGAATGTAGTAGGGGCATACCTTTCATAATAAATGGAATATACAATTTGTTCAACAAATTAGCCCTATTTTGACTCAAAACATAATTTAATTCGAAACAAATATGATATATTAATGAGAAGATCTTACAACAAATTTAAGCTTCAACTAGAACTAAACTTAACCAAATTGAAAATATTAGACAATGATACTACTCAAACTTAGGCAAAATATGTTGTTGTCAAATACTTAACCTAGAAAATATATAATAAGACAGTGTAGAAACACTTCACAATAATGTAATAGGTGATAGTAAAGGAAGCCAACTGGAAAGGATAGTTAGGTTGGACCTAGAAATGGACAAACACACTTTAATCTTCATTTCATCTTTCACTTTTCACTCATCCAACTTCTTCACATTTTTACAGTTACACATTATTTTGAATTTTCGGATTATTTATTTTTAATTTAAAGAGACACAAAAACACATAAATATACATGGGACTACCTACATGCTTGAAGAATTTGAAAAATAACTGAAAACTTGCAGGATTGAATAGATAGATAGCTTGCTGAAAAATTAATAATTTATATATAGATATATATATGTATATAAAAGACTAACAAAGGTTATAATTGATATAAGTAAATAATAAAAGTTTTTTTTTTATATATTTAAAAATATAATATCTTGGATTTAAACCAAGGGGTAGTCTGGATTTGATTACCCATTGATGTGCAAGTTCGCACTGTCTGAGTTGAGAGTTATTGCAAGTGGCTGTCGAGGATGCTGTGAGTACTCTGGTGGTGTAGCAGGAGTCAAAGTCCTTATTGTGGGTGTTAGCATGGGAAGGAACTGGCCTATCTAGATTTTAGTGGTTGGTATTGAAAAAATGATTGTCCATGCGTATCCTCAGAGGTCCAGTCTTAAATAGTTTTTAAAATAGTGTGATACCAATAATTTATAACCTGGTTGATATAAACTCATACTACAATTCATCCCTATAAAAGTAGTCATTTCCTTTGAATCTTGTTTGTTCCTTCTACCGCCTGTAACTGCTTAACTAAAGTGAGCAGGAACAAGCATAATTAGTTTGAAGCATGAAACCTTATATATCCTATACAAAGGGTTTGTATATTTTAGTTGAATTTACTTTGTATTTAATTTATAACTTACTTTGTTTTACATTTGCTATATCTTTGTAGGAATATGTACCCATCCAAATGAATTGGCTATACCTCACTTTACTATAAATACATATAGATAATTAATTTTTCAAAAGATGTATTAATCACTTGTTGACATTTTAGAATCATTTAGTATTAAGTCATTGCCCACAAAAACATTTATAACATACAAATCCCCAATTGTATATGTCAGCTTATGCTCATTTCTCTACTATTTTATTTAGTGAGTTTTGTTGCTTTTCAAGATTATTAAATATATGAATAAATATTAGTAACAACATATTATTAGATTTTTTGTAACCACTCTTAATTCTATCAAATATAATTGTAATGATTCTATAATTTTTTAACAAAACTATTATAAAATATTCTATGTTCAGTCCAATGCCAAAACTATAACTAAATCTATGTATAATTTGTTTTTTTCTTAATTTCAGGTAATCTATCACTATTGGACGATTGGTCTCAAGATAACTTTTGTGTGATAAAATCTCCCCATGTTTCAAATCTAACCGACGAAATGCAAACTAGAGCAATTTATCCACAAGGAAAAGAGGTTTACCCCTGCAGAATGTGTGGCAGAATCTTCCGAGCTTACAGATCAAGGTGGCGACATGAACGATATGAGTGTGGGAAAGATGCCTCATTCTACTGCCCTTTCTGTGATTACAAGTCTAAACAAAAAATACACCTTAAATTACATTTGTGCCGAATTCATGAAAAAGAATCAATACACAATCTAATTTAAACTGTTTTATAATTCCCAGTGCTATTGCTTTGCAATTAATTTTTTATTATTCAACTTAGCCTTTTAAAAATAAACAATAACAAAAACCAGAAAAATATGTAAGTGATTGAAGATTTCATTGGTGCATCGAAAGAGGTTGGGGGTCGGGCGAGGCATTTCACCTTCCCCTCTCCCTCCTCCAAGACAGCAAATAATTGTTTGATTGCTTAAAATAAATAAAGAAAGCACTAAAGAGATGTGTTAGATACATTTTAAGGCCAAATAGGACCACACCTTTATTTTATATATATTGTATTGTATATATATATATATATATATATATAATATTGTATATATATATATATAATATTGTATATATATATAATATTGTATATATATATATATACAATATATTTGTCAAATATACATGTCAGGTGTAAGAAAGTATTGTTTACTTTAAAATTTCAGGTATATATATATCTTACATTTTAAAGTAATAGCAGCTTTCATTTTTCCTTAATAGCAAGTAAATACCAATTTTGAACCTATGGCGATATCACAAAATAAGTGGTGGATGCTTCCGGCTCTTAGTTTGTTCTTACACACGAAAGGGCTAAACCATAAAATTCCAAAGAGTTATTTTAAAAATAAGGATTTTTTTCAAAAATGTTAAATACGTGTTTTACTTATCAATTTTCTGTTTATTACTGTGTTTGATGAACTTATATTTGCAACAAAGTAAGTTTAAAGATTCACTTTACCTTACTTAGGTTAATACCATAAAATAGTAGCCTTTTTATAGTTTGCATCTTAGAAAAATTCTGCTTAAGGGAATCATGATTTCATTGTTTAAATTTGCTGAAACCACTAAATTTTTCTTTAGTCTATGAACAAAAATTTCTTATGTTGTCTGAAGACTAGCATTGTAGATAAACAATGAAAGATTCTGAATTTGGCAGCAAACACTCAAATGCAAGTATGACCATCATGCTATAAATTTGAAACATTATAAACTGTAGTAGAGAACTTCAGAGTAGCATATATTTTTAACATCTATACTTCAAATTAATCTAGTAAAATTCTACTTTATCCATTATTAAAAATAAAAACACTTTTTTTTAGAAATGTTGGGAGTTTTTATTGGGTGCAACACTCATTATGATATATATCACACGTGTAAATAATTGAAAATAGGGACAAATTCAGCTCACAATTCAGAGCCAGATGTTTTACTACTAATAAAAGTCTGATCCAGGAGGAATTTTGTCATGTGAGCGTTGTCTTAATACACCCAAAACCTTAATTAGTGGCCATCATTAATGATTAGGGTAATCGCTTTACTTAATCTGTTTGATAAAACATTTTTCACTAAAATTCTTCATAAAACCCTTTTCTACTGATAAATGAACCTTGAAGTAATATAACATCACTCAATAGCTGTATAGCGTACTCTGTCAAAGTTTTTTTTTTTTGCATTGTATCTTATTACCTGTTCAAGTTATACACATATGTACTAATTATGTTAATGCTCTAGGGATGAGGAAGGTTGAATTTATTGGAAGTGTACCTGCATTTACGTGTAGGAAGAATGGAAAACAATTTCGGAAAAACCGCCCTCAGTTCAACCAACCAGGATTTAAAACGCCGATCTTCTCGTCATTGTCAGTCTAGTCTATTGCAAGAGTGATGTCTTAGACTATGAAGCTACGGAAGCGGTTCTGTTTCAAACTTGGCATCTGTAATATAATTATTAAAGATTATTAGTTTTTATTGAAAACTAATTCTATTTGTATTGTTAAATAATGCACTAATTTATTGTAATTAGTTTATCAAAAAGTGATACAGAATCGGGAAGGAAACAGCTAATTGAAAATGGGCAAGGAAGTCAGTAAAGTGGATGCCAGCACACACTGAACTCTTGTGCGCTGCAACAGTGAAGCCTAGGCCTAGATTTATAGAATTCCTTATAATAAAATATACTTTTAGTTTTACTTATTTAAATCTGTAGCTACATTATTATAATACTAAATAGATTTTATAATATATCATTTTAGCAACACTTTGAAAGATGTGATAGTGATAGGCTGGTGAAATTAGCTACATCAGTTAATTTCTATGGAATGTACACAAAGTTTGTTGTTTCTGAATGTCAAATTACAAGAAAGATCTAACTTATCATCAAGAGCAGGTATTTTATCTATAAATGACCATAATTTTAAGATTATATTTAAAATTGTATGTAGGTACTTAACAATATTGTTGTGCGTAATTTTGTGGTATTAAAATAAGTCTTTTGAATCAATTGAATTTAGTTATTTCACCTCAACAATTTTTAAGGGTGTTATGTTGAACATTTTGTTAACTGTTACTTTTTTCCACTGCCTTCGCAGAGAAAGGGAAGATATATTCTGTGATGTGAGGAGGGAGGGAATAACGAAGTGGTGCGCTTGATGATTCCCAAAATATTCTTCATAATTATTGTTTTCTAGCTAATAAATTAGCTACTTTTAAATATTAATTTCTATTTTCACTGAACATAAAATATAAAAATTTCTAAGTGTAAATTGTGCAAAGGTTTTTGACTACATTATCATAAACTAAAGAGAGGTTTAGAGTGTACAACACACACTATTTTAATGCTACTAATTCAACAATTTTGCTGTTCAACTTATTACCTTTTTCTTAATAATTATCTTCAATAAATTTCTATTAATTACACTTCAACTTTTAACAAACCAAAACAATCTATGTTTGGTGAATACCATATGATTTAAAAAGTATGATATGATGAATCATAGTTTTGGAGTGATTAAATTTTCATTCGTTGTAAACAATTTCTGTTTTTAAAAAAGAAGAAGGCTGCCCCAAGAAATGTATTTCAAGCAGAGCGGGAGGTGATGCACTCAAGGCTGTAGCCAAAGTTAAATTTTGGAAGAGGTTGTTTGGGGAGCAGATTCCATAAATGACAGAGTCCAAAAAATATGTTAGTATTTTATACCCTAGAAGCTATTTAGAGCTATATTAATTTTATGATAACTTTTATTTATTTATTTGAGGTATTTAACATGCACTTTCTGAATCAACTGATCATATCAACACATGAGGATTTCTATGAGTAAGAACTGGGAAAGGTATTTTCTCATCCCTTCCATAATTCTTTTACATGCCACAATTGACATGGGACCAACGGCTTTACCTTCCTTCTGAAAAAAGTAATGCTTCTGATTTTTATCGCTCAATAAAAATCTGTCGGCCTCAGCTAGGTTTATGGTAACTAGAGTTAGCAATTTAAATCGTGTTACTTTTTTTTATCATTTACAAATTAACATTAACATAAATTTGAAAAGTTTATATAGCTTACTACTCTTTGCCCATTAATTGGGAAAACCAGAATTTTTCATTTTGAGCATCAGGGAAAGAATCTGGGAAATATGCTTGTATTTTGCTGTCTATCGGTAGCTTAAAAAATGTTAAGATCCTTTATTCAAAGATGTGAGCAAACTAGCGTAAGATCTATGAATTTTAATAAAATCTACTTGGTATTAAATTTCCACAAAAATCAATCTACTTGACATTTTTATCAATGGGATGGCTACCAATATGTCTGGTCTAGTTAATCAAATGGGGGCAAGCTTCAAATGTACTACCATTCAGATAGGAAGACAATCATTTGTTAGCTACAACATTTACTAAAACAATATTGATAGGTTATATTTAAATGTAAAGTTGTTTAATAAGTATCTGTCAATTTGTATGGATTACATCAATACACATAACATAGCAGTAATAATATAATAGTAAAATAATATTACTGTTGACTGTAAAAATAATTTGTATTTTATAAAAGTTTCTATCTAGGCCTACTAGAATCCTATTATAGTTTTGGTGTTGCCATTGTAAGGTGTAGCCACTGGTATGGTAACTGGGGGGAAGGGGGTCATTGCCTCTAACTCACTGGGAATAGTCCCTTCTCCCCCCCCCCNCCCCCCCCTTGTGTTCTGACTCCACTGGGTGTAGTACATACTATTTATTATCCACTAATGGCTGAGTACATTACAAGTGAATAATGATTTTCTAATACAAACCTTACAAAACGTTTGAGAAGGATGTAGCATAATTCCATGGCTGTACTTTCTTTTTTGTGATTGTGCATGGCGAAAACTCCCAACCCGAGATGATAAAGTATTGTTTTTAACAAATACTCATCTTGAACTAATTTAAATTGTTTTAAAACCTAATTGAGGTTGTCGAGTAGTGAATTGTGTAAGACTACAATCATATACTAAATTAGGAATTGGATAGAAATAATGATTATTAATCTTTGTTCAAGAAACATTTTCATTTAGAATCATTTGTTCAAAGTATCACAGCCAGATTAAAAAATACTTTTAAAAATCAGGAAAAATTATTTTTGCCAGGAATCTGGAAATGTCAATGTAATTTTATTCTAGATTTAGAGTGGCCACGCTGATAGAGACTGGAGAATGAGAAAAAACTTAATAAAACATTTTAAAAGAAAGCATTTCAACCCAAACAAGTAATAAGATGCAAAAATTAAAAAAAAAAAGTTTTATTTTAAAGAATATAATATTGTTTTATTGAAATTTTCTATCTATAAGATGATTACATTTTTTCAATGTTTATCTACTAAATCTCACCAAAAATAAAGTTTGTAGGAATGTTGTATCCCTTTATAGATATTATTTATAATTATTTTAAATATATTTATTATTATTATTATTATAATTTGTACCGCGTCTTACTACCAATTCGGGTTATACGCACTTACACTAATGTGTAATGGTTGGGTGATTGTGAGATGAAATGGAGGACCTACAGTTTAACGTGGAATCCGAACCACGGTTGGAGGCCTGGCATTCCTCACATTCACAAGATGTCTTGTCAGAGGTGAAGGAAGGGTTTGGTAATCAGATAAATCGGTGCCGGGACCTGGGTTAAATATATTTCACTTCATCATTGGCTACATGTTATGGTCAAAAAATTTCTATGAAGCTGTGGCTTAATGTGTTGACTAAGCAGCTTTGATTGGTTTGCCTGTTCGAATCCCAGTCAGATTTAAGTTATTTAGTCGTAATGTAATGAGGTGTAGTGTGAAGGATTCTTAATGTTTGTTCCTAGGTACCGGTACTAATAATCCTCAGCTTTTATTAAGAATCCCAATCATAATAATAATATAACTAAACATCACAATGGTGGCTACAATACTAATTACATGTATTTTATTGTGCCTTCATTTTGATATTGTTTCAATAATGACTAGGTAATATCCACTTTTTTTTAATCATCAAGTTTTTTGGGGCTTTGGACCCTCCTAACCTTCTCTTTTTGCTCTATAAGGGGTGCTATTAACAGGTGTGACAGTACACCTTTTTAAACATCATATTGTAAGCCTTGTTGGAAGTGGTCTCTCTTTTAGCTTTACTTTATCAGATTTAAGTTTTGACTAAAATAATTTGAAATCTTGAGGGTAAAAGACGGAAATCCCCTTATCTCCGTGTGGGTGTGCCACTGATAGTAGCAAACACTTAACCTTTTTGAAATCGATGTGTTTCGAATAATAGTGTGAACACATGTAGTAGCTGAATAGGACAGGGGTAACTCAAACCCCTACAACTTGGGTTAATAGTTTTTTTTAGCACCAAAACTTGCTACCTGTTTGAGTTATATGCTTATGTACTTATTAAGCTAATGGTTTTAGGGATTAGAAAGGTTATATTTATAAGAAGTGTAACCTTATTTGTGTAGAGGGAGAGTGGAAAACCATTTAGGGGAAAACCCTCTCAGTACACCCCATCAAGATTCGAACCTTGATCTTCCCATCATCTGCAGTCTAGTCTACTGCAGGCTCCTTAGACCACGCAGTCACCGAAGCAGGTAAGTTAATAATTAAACTAAGTCATTTTAATCTACCATAAGTTTTGTGTATGTTATCTATACTCCATTCACGGTAGGAATTACTCACTGAAAGGTCTTTATTCCTACAAATATCCTACTAGATAATATATTTCTGGTAGGGAAAAAGGCCTTTAGGAAAACAATTCCTATGCTGAACAGACTTTATGTTAGATTGTTATCTGTTTTGAAATGACTCAATGATTCATCAAATATCTAAGATTATCTCCTGTGTGTTTGTGTGTGTGTGTGTCTGTGTGCATGCGCACAGGGAACACATTTAATTGTAATAGTTTTAGAGCACAACTTAGTTAGTAACACAAGCTGGTTTATTTATTTAAATTAGTTGAAAAATGACAACTAGACACAGGAATCGAACTGTGTATGCCCATGTTTAGGTTTCAATTTTCAACTAATTTAGATTAATTGAATTGTGGTCTCTTCCATTGCTGTATTGCTGTAATTACAATGATTTGCAAGCTATGTGTTGATATTCATAAGCTGATTAATAACAATAATCGATGAAACAAGAATTAAGCTGGTCTCTGATTTTAATTTTTGCACAATGGATCTATATTTTAAAAAATGTAAAGAAAGAAACTGGAAAACTAAACAATATGAAATACTTTAATTTGCATGTCCAATATTTCTTAGAGAACATTTTCAGTAATAACAAAATTGTCAAAATGTTTCTGTAAATCCATACTCATAAATAAAAACAAATTGAATATTAAAATTGAGACTTTAGATTTTTTTAAGTTGATTATTTATTTTATGAAATGGTTGTTAATATAATGCTCATATTCATGTTGTTTTTAGGACTCCATTGATCTGGACTGTACACTCAGCCACAAAATTTCTAAAGCCTGTCATATTTCAACCTTTGTTTAATAGTTTCATGAGCATAATATTTTTCTTCTCCAGACAACTTCTCTTCGGTCAGTTGTGGGTGTACAGATGCAGCAATCTTACATATGTCTTGTGTCATCTTCACAGCAACACTAATATTATATCAAATTGTCATCTGAGCTTCAAAATTACACTCTTGTTAGATGGTTGTATGCCTACCATTTTCTCAGTTTCTTGTGCGTAAACACTTTGAAAAATGTTTCCTGGCACTTGATTCCGTGAGTTATACAAGAAGCAGATATGGTTGTATCGATGCAATGATGTTGAATTAGCAGGCTAAAAAAAATCTTCATTTGTTTAAATGAGGTACTATTTACAATGTGTATTGTCAACAAATAGAAAAAGATAGTGGTCCAGCCTACTATCTCATTTGATTAACCACTACCCACTTCGGTGGCCGCGTGGTCTAACGTGCTACTCTTTTGTTGTGCTGGACTGTCGAAGACCGGGAGATCGGTGTTTGATCCCAGTCTGGTGCACTGAGGGTGGTTTTTCTAAATAGTTTCTGCTCTCCTTCTGTGCAAATGTGGGTGCACTATCTCTCAAGTAAACCTTCCTAATCCCTAAGCCATTAGTGTAATTAGTACATAGGTGTAAAACCCGAACGGGTAGTAAGATGCGATGCTAAAAAAATAATTAACTCCTAATGGAAGATATTGAATTTTTTTTTATCACCGCATCTTACAACTTGTTCAGGTTATAAGCATATGTACTAATTACGCTAATGAGTTAGAGATGAGGAAGGTTGAACTTTGAGGAGGTGTACCCATTTATAGAGAAAGGAGAATGGAAAACAATTTTGGAAAAACTACCCTCAGTATTCCCAATATGGATTATAACCCCGATCTCCCTGTCATTCGTAGTCAAGTCTAATATGATAGCCACTCCTTAGACCATACAGCCAGCGAAGCAGGTATCAAGAGCATTAAGGTTGTCAACAGGAAATTTAATTATAACTTTAATGCATTTTGAGCTCTGTTTTTAGTAATACCAAAAGTATTTCCTTATAGCCAGACATATTTGTATTGCGTGAGATTACCACATGTTCCTTCGATGTTTTACATTCTACATTCCTTTATTTGAATTCTCTCTCTTCTTTTTTCTTTTTTACAAATATGTGTGCTAAGGTAAGGAATGATAAAAAAATCAAGTTTTCACAGATTATATGGTGATAATCTAGAAACAATTTGAAGGTGGTTAATTCTACTTTCAGCTTCTACACATGAGAATATTTTTGCTCATCTTATAATACATTTTTAAACAATATTTTTCCATTCCCCCCCAACAGATAGACCACCCCTCTACTGTATTAAAATCATGTGTTAATATCCTAGAAATAAGCTAGCTGTAAGCGATTGTGTAAATTATATGTAACTGGTATAAATGAATGGAAATAAATTTTAAATTATATAATTTAATAATACATTACAAATACAAAACCCTGAGTTTTTTTATATTAAAGAAAATACTTATTCATAATGATACAAAGTATTGTTGAAACATTATTTTGTGTTTATTTAGTTAATTATTTATGTTATTAACATTTCCAAAATAGATTTTTGACAAATGATTGGGTGTACTATAAATAATACTTATGATTATATATATTAATGTATCTGTATTTGTTAATAATGGCACATTATTTTAGTGTATTTCTATATAGTGTAAGTGATATTTATCTTTTACAGGTTTAAGTGATCTCTATGCAACCAGCCCTACTAGAATAAACAACACAACCATGGCTCATCAATCTGGTACATTTCTAGCTGTAACTTCAAAATGGGGGACTGTCCAATACACATCTGAATCACTTGATGACCGTCCTTTTATATGTACTACTTGTGGCAGGTCATACCGCTGTCAGAAATATCTTCAAAATCATCAACGCAAAGAATGTGGGATTGAGCCCAATCTGCAATGCCCTTTTTGTCCAAGAAAAACACTTCGCAAAGAGAATCTTAAAAGACATATAAGAATGGTTCACCCAGATAGACAATCATTCATACCGTAAACCAAAGATTTTAATCATTTCATTATATTACACTATTTTTTAATCCCCTTTTTGAGTACCTTTTAAAAACTAATTATTAAAACAAAAAATAATATTAACTGTCACTAAAACTATGATGAGAGAAATAATTTTACCAAGTTCATTTCATATAGTAAGAATAATAATTTTATACCAATTGCAGATTCAATAATGTTATTGTTCACCCTCTAGTTATTCAAATTGTAGTACTCAATATTGAAAATAATATTCAACCAATGTAATGTAGTCATACAATGTAGACTATTTAAAAAACTATTCAATTAAATCATTAGTTTTATGATAGTAGTAAAAGTATAAGTAGTATAAGCTGTTTAGTTGTTAATCTTGTATAAGAGCTTTACACATTCCTTTCACTAAAAGTATTTATAAGTATGTATCCAACTATGGCATTTTACAATTGTAGCTATATTTAGTGTGTGCTAAACTTTTTAATCAGGGTTTTAGTTTATAATAAATTTAAAGTTGTCTTGATCCTTATATTCTTGCCTTTCCCCAGATATGTTGTATATTTCAAAGACGAGAATATTTTATTAAAAACAATTAGTTTAAATATGCAAGTATTTTAATTCTATTCCGTACATCTTTGAGAAAAAAAATTGGCAATTTTACTAAATTTATGTTTAACTGGTCCTTAAAAATCAGATACATGTATAAATGAAACACTTTTCTCCCATCTAGATCAAATAATGATTTAATGTTATGTGATTATTGTAAATTATCATCATCACCATCACCACTATAATTATTATCATTATCAATATGTGTTCTGTCTTATGACAGGTCCACTCTTTTTGTCAGTTAAATCAGATTGCCAATGCGCCTTGTCATCTGCCTCCTCCTTCAGCTCCCAGAACTTTCTTATTTCCTTTATATCATTCAATATTTGAATACTCTTACTTCTTACACTCCCCTTTCCTTCTTTGACCTCATGCAGAAGACAATTCCTCCTAAGGATGTGCGCGATCCAGATTGCTTTATACCAAAGAATTACATACAAAATGGTTCTCTTCTGATTAACTTTTCTTAGAACCTTTTCCTTTGTCTTAAATATACAACTAGGGATGTGGTATTGAAATAAAATTATTGATACTGTACTAGAATCAAAATAAAAGTATCGATAACAGTAAGTATTGATATCAAAATTTTAATCTGCATTTTTTTCTAGTAATAATGATAATTTAAAATTTTACATCATAATTGTATGGTCATATTTATTTAAACATTGAAAATTATAATGGTTTTTAATACTTCAAACAAATCTTAAAAGATCTTTTTCGCTATCCAACTTCTTAAAAAACTTTCATAATTAACTACTGGGAGGTGCCATTTTTTTTTTTTTTACTAAATTCGTTGCTTATTTACTCTATCATGATAGATAATATTGAATATTGACAAAAAATATAAGAATGGCCCTGCTTCATCCACTTAAACAATGCACATACATTTTTATGCTTAGTTTGCTTGGGGCACCCTTAAGTTAACTGAGTACATTGAGCTCTACAAAAGCTTATTTTGTCTAGTTTGTGAAGACGGTGCTCATTGATAAAGGAATGGGTAGTAGACTGGTCGCTAGGGTGGAATGAAAACAGGGGTTAAAACATTATTTTTAAAAAAATTATGTTTTCTAATAGGGCACAAAAGTTGCCTTTTAGGATTAGTTTTAATAGTTCAAAATTTTGAAGCTCTATGAAAATGTTTTTAGGCCTTTAAAAATGAACATTTAAGTAAAAAAAAAAAAAATTAAAAAAAAGTGTTTGGACTATAATTTTCATTTTAAACACTTTAAATAATATTGTTGATAAATATAAAAGCATATTTTTCATTTAAACCGTTGACATTTTTCCAAGAAGATATTTATTTGAGTGCAATATATTTGTTAATATATCAAATTTTGGTGATTTTTATATGAAATTTCAATTAATACAATTATACTATCCAAAACAGATATAAATATTTTACTTATGGATATATATGTGTTATAAACCCAACATAGATTCACTACAGGATACAATTTGTCAATGTAAATAAGTATATTATATTAAAAATAATCAACAGAATAAGAAAAAATGTCATTAACCTTTTTTGTTAAAGAATAGCATTGTCATTTTACTTGTATATTGAAATGTTCCTTAGTTTCAAATATTGGCATCAATTTCTGCGATTTTATTTTCGCTTTTAAAAATCTATCTTTTGTGAGGCCCCACATACGACCAATGACGATTCAGTAACTAATTTCACAATCCTTTCAACAGCTTGCGTATAACACGGATAAAGGGGAAAGTCTACTGTTTGAAGGTCTTTATTAGCTTGTGCTGTACTTGTTATGAACAGTTTTAATTCCTTCTCACTTCAGTGATTAGTCAATGGTGGCTCTTGTTACTTTGATGTCATGCCAAGTGATCATATCAATATGGTCTTCAGCTTTGAATTTTATAGCTGGAATAACAAATGTTCTTATTCCTTCTTTGTGTTCCATCCTGGCTTCAAGTAGTCGATGTAGGCCTAGCTCTCTCACATGTCAGTGTTCGTCAGGTATAAAGCACAGCAGAAGGTTTTCAGGTGCTGCAATGTAGGTATTTCTTTGAATGACTGGGTCAATTACATTCCGAAGTTGCTCTGGGAGGTAACGGGAATACTTTAGAAGTCTCCATAAGTGCTTTGAGCCATGAATACATGATGGTTTCAGCTTTATGTTGAACCAAACAGGTGCATATACTTTAATAATGTACTCTGCCATCGTATAAACATTTTCTGGTGGATTTTCTGTCCCCACATACAAACGAAGTAGGTGATTTACCCTTGTCAGCCACCTTGAATGCTCAAGATTACCTGATTTCCTCATAGATAGATCATAAGAGCACATCCCACTAGAGATTGCACGGCACATTTCCAATAAATATTTTTGGTCTGTGCTCAAGTCACCCATAACTCCCAAAAGAGAGGCAGGCTATTTTCAATTGGTGTGAATTCAATTACTGGGAGATCTTGAGAGTTCTCAAGTTTCTTGCCTATTTCACCACCAAACTCATTTTGTCCTTTTGTCTTTTCATCCAGAAAACAAAAGAGGTGACGTAAGGGCAGTTCATTTCCATGAAATAGATAAATCATTTGTTGTAACAGATTTCCTATTCCTTTTTCTAGTAAACAGATGACACCATTATTAGTTCCAGTATTAGTCACAGTTCCATCACATCCGACAGTAGTTATGTCTATGGGTCAGCTATTAATATTATAAAACGACACAATGCTATCCTTAATATCCTTTGCAGTGCTAGAACAGAGTGCCACATGTCCCAAATATTTTGATTCAGGCTCTTCAATAAGTGACACATGTTCTCCTATAACGGTTTTCCTGTAATATTTACTGCCTATATTTTCCCGTACTAAAGTTTTGTCTCGTCTTCCATCACAATAAAGTCCTTTGTTAGTTGTTGTAGTGCTTTCATTATGGCCTTCTATGCAGTTTTTTCTATTCTTTGACCCATTCTCTTCTAATCTTCATTATATCAATTACTTTGCTTTAGTCCTCTTCACTAATGAGGGCACTATCCTGAATAACTGCACCTGCAATTGCTGCACCAGCTCTATTAGAAACACCAGTTTGATCACATACTGAATTTACAGAAGACAATTTCATATGAACTTGGTGTTGCAATCTGATAAGATTTTGAAGCCACAACATCAATTTCTTCTAATTTCATGTCTTCTTCATATTCTTTATCTTTCTCACCTACGACACATTTTCCATCCATTCCATTCTTTTTCAGTATTTTTTGTTTCTTATAATTTATTTCTCTCTCCAATACTTAGTTGTTTTTTCAATGCTAAATTTCTAGATACCGCAACATCAACTGAATTCATAACAATTTTTCAGGTTGTTCTTTGGTCTTTTAATAATGTTTGCTCTAAATTTGGAACCTTCTTTTCTTTCTCACATTTACAAATCGCAAAATTTAGACATTTGCAGGAAGCGATTTCAAAAAGAAGTTTACTCTCATTCTTAAACAAAATCAAATTTGATTCAAAAGCTTTAGTTCCTTTTCTATTATTTATCTTAAAGTGTTTCTGTATCTATCAAGAGACTTTCTAGTCATCTAAAAGATATAAGTGTGGGATACGACAAGAATAGAAGCGCTTGACCACTAACTTTTTAATTTTTTCTAGCAATATTTCTGATATTTCACTTACGGTAGGTTTCTTAGAAGCACTCTCTGTTTTTAGCTCATGCCTTATATTAAGATAACAATTCATTACTTCTTCATAGGTCGAGAGTAATATTTTACTAAGGTCTTTGGATAGCCAAAAATGGATCACTCGTGCATTGGCCGAGTCTGTACTGTTTTTGACATTATTATATTTACTTTACTGTTACTAGATACATACAAAAGGAATTAACACTATTGTCTATACAGTGTAAATCCTAAACGGTAAGTAACACACTGTACTAAATTAATGATAATAAAAACAAAAAGAAAAACCAGGTGTAAAAACAACTTTAATGAGGCTGTTTCACATTGAAATTGTAGTACCACATCACGGCATGAAGCTCGGAAACCAGACTGGAGTGGAGCTTGTAGTTTCCCCTTCCTGCCTACTAAGCGGCGCTTGTCACAGCTTGTTCAAGGTCGCACTATGCCTCAGCTATGCTACTACTTGTCACTTTCTGTCTGATATTGATGGAAGTTAAATGTTTAAGTAAAAATTAATTTGTAAGAAAAAATTTCAAAAATGTAAAAGATGTGCAAAAACCACAAAAAGTAAAAATTTCAACCTGTTTGTGGCACCTCAAAAAATTATTTGTTTGATTTGATATTTTTGTCAATTGACAACAATAGTCAAACGTTTATTTTTATCTTTATTAGAAATTTGTATTCAAAAAAATATTGTCTTCAGAAATTTACCAAAAAAAATAATGAAAAAATCATAAATTTATTAAATTTCAACCCGTTTGCAGCACCTCAAAAAAATTTCTGATTGCTTTGATGTTTTAGTTAGGTCATTACATTAGTCAAAGGCAAGTTTATGTCGTTATTAGAAATTTTAATTGAAAAAAACATTTTTCATTCCACCCTACTGATTGCCACTCACCCCATCGGTAACAAGCTCTATTAATAAACTAAGATGAAAGAACAGCTATGAATTATGATTAGCTAAATGGATTGAATCCTAGAGTTGATTCTTGCTTGTTATACAGAAAATGAGTGAGAATTGAGAAATAGTGACATTTGTTCTTCCTCCACAGTCCACCCTAGTAAACCTCTAATCCCAGCATGAGTGAAAATAACAAAAAGTTGTTTCTTTCGATACCGATCCCAGAGTGTGAGTACTAATATCAGTAAAAGTATCAGAAAAAAAGTAGTGAGTAAAGAATACTAATATTGAAATCAAAATATTGATATTAGTAAAGTATCGATAATATTTCACATCCCTATATACAACCTTGAATACTTAATCAAGATAAATCAAACTAGATGAAGTCCACACTTTACAACTGACACTATTCGTTGCAGTAATGGAGTGTTTTTTATTTGGTTAGTAATTCATCAGCAATATTGTTTAGTTAAGATAATTAAGGTAATTTAAAACTATGTTAATAAATTCAATAGTAATAGTAAAAATCTTTGATATGTATTGTAATTTGGTTTCATGTTCATATTTAGATTTTGATAGAAATAGAGATTTTTTGTTTGTGACTGTGTAAATTTATTTTGCCAAAGTTCAGATAAACATCAAAGGAAAGTTTTAATAAAGAACACAATATAAGCTATCTTTAAAAGTATAAACTCAATGTTGAAGAAAATCCAAAAGATAATTTTTACTTGAGAAAAGTGAGGAAAATAAGAGTTAAATTTTCGCAATTGATACAATATGAAAATGGCTATTTTTGTAGTACAAGGGCTTAGTGATTAATTTTTCACTATGGTTTGGAATTCAAAATGTTTAAAACAAAATACAAAATCAATATCTCAATGATTTTCATATTTTGTAGAGTTTAATTGGTTATAAATTACAATTTTAGCCATTATTGTTATTATTAGAACTTACAAAAATACCTAGTAGTTAGATAAACTTCATAGATTTTTTGAGTAAAGAAACTGTACTTATAGTGAAGACAGCTATTCTAATTGAATATATAACCATATTCTTTTTCTATAACAATGAATTAAATATGGTCAATTATAATAAAAAGATTTAAAAAAATTAAATGTGTAAATAAAAACAGTTTTCATAATAATAATAATATCTATTCCATTATTGCATCTTATCTTTTTGCATGTACATAGATTGTCACACATGATTGGAATAAAATACACCAGTTATTTTTACAGTTTAATAACACAACACACAAAATAATAATTTGCTAGCTATAAAGAACCTTAAATGCCACTGTTTGAATTAAAGGAATAATTTATTTGGTCTGGAAAAGGGACCATTTAATTTTATCACATTGGGGACAAAATAAATAGTATCACATTTTATGTTTAAGTGACCATTATAATAGGGATGTGATGAATTCTTTTCCTCAACAAATTCCATTCAATTATGAGAAAAAAGATTAAAGACACCTAAAATATCAGATAACTGGCTAAAAGCATTATTAGTTAAAATTCAGTTTTGTCTTCCAGCTTCCCCGAGGTTTGTACAGCTTAAATTCTATTCACCACATTTCCCATGACGACTGTGATGGCTGAGAGATTGTTTTCAAAACTGAAAATAAATTAAGAGTTATCTTAGAAGTACATTGGCACAGAAAGTACTTAAAACCAAACAGCTCAGTGAACCAATTTTAATTTTATTATTGATTCATTTACATCACCAAAGTCTTGAAGAAGGAAGTTTTGGATTTTTTGTAAAAGGCTATATTTTTTTAAATATTTATTTAAATAATTTTGTTTGTACTATTTATACTATTTAATATAGGCTATGTAAATATATTGCATAGCTATATTTTGTTGTACATTATGATTTTACTCATTTCAAACATGTATTCTAATCTTATTCTTTTTGATAGTTTCTTCAAACTGTTGCCTGATAAGTAGATATATAAAAAAATTAGAACATAAATGAGATATTTAACATTTTATATTTAAATGACATTTATGTATAAAAAAATCCCCTCTACATTAACAAAAAAGTTATTTTTTTAACAATGAAGTGGCATGATAACATGATGGCTAAGTGAAGGGGAGGAGGTAGACGGTGCAATGTTTTAAGCACCAGGTGGGAGGAGGGGGTGTGTTACCAAACAGAGTTTCTTTATCTCTGTATAATAAATTAATTCAAGTAGTCAATTAAGGCGTACATTTAAATCAAATGTAAATCACACCATTTGTTTATAACATAAGACTACTATTTCATTCATAAAGAACACTATATTACAAGTGAAGTATACACTACAGTTAATATATATTTTTAATAATAGTTTTTACATAATAAAACTGGAATCATGTGTGGTTTTTCTCATTTAGAAACTAGAGCATTGGCTTTCTAAAAATTCTGGTTAGTTACTATTAGTTTTTACTTTGAAGACATTATTTTGTGTCACTATGCATGTCGAAATTATTTCAAGTTTATTAGGTTTAAATTTAAGTTTTAAAATGTAAGAAGAAGAAAAAAAGACATATTCTTGTAGAGCGTGACATTATAAACTCTTATTGTGCCATATGTACTAAAATCAGTGATTAATTTAATATACCTAAGATATTGGCTAATATTAATACCTGAAGAGACATAGGTAAGGAAAATAATTTTATTGTATCTATCATTTCAGTCTCCCGTTTTTTACTTTCTCGCTATCTTACAGGTAGAAAAAGTATTGTGATCATCAAAAAAAATCTAACTCGATATTTTGGTGGATGTTGATGTTTCATGACACCCCAAATCCAAAAAAGTTGTTTTTAAATTTCTGTCTGTCTTTACCTCGGACTAGAACCTTATCTATGGTTTTAATATGGTTGCCCTGAGGGGTTTTTTGAATTGGATATCTAATCCTAAAATTAAGAGTAGTTTACTGAAGGGCAAAAAAGAGAAAAATTATATTTTCTCAAAATCCACTATAACTATTTTGAATAAATTTCATTTCTAAACATTTCTGAATATTCCAAACCAAATGGCTACTCTCAATATTTCGACAAAATTACTTTAAGGGTTCCGGTCTGATAATTAAATTCTTATTTTTTTATTGTAAATCTGTAACTCTTTGAATTATGAAATTTCTTATCATTTATCATTGCTATCTAGGGCTATTTATTCTTTTATTGAAACATATTTATATAAAACCAATTACGTTAAAGCTTTACGCAAATATACATATTTTTTAGTTCTTCGAACACTAAAGGTAAAGTATTGTGACCGTAAAAAAATCTAACACAAAATGTTGGTGGATGTCGACGTCTCATGACCCTTCAAACCCTAAAAAGTGATTTTTGTAATGCAATCTTTGTGTCTGTTTATCTCTAAAATTAAGAGTAGATTAATAAAAAGTTAAAAGAGAAATAATCAATTTTTACAAAATCAGCTTTAACAATTTTGATAAAAATTTGTATCCAGACATTGATTAAGATTATAAATAAAATGATTATTTTCATTTTCCCATGAAAATGATTTCCAGGGTACATTAGAGAAGCAGAAATTTTCATATCTCCGTAACTATTTGAGCTACTAATTAACTGATCATCACAAAAGTTTAGTAATATAAAAAATAAAAAACTTTTTTTTTAAATATATTTTTATAAAATCATATTGACAAATATATTAATACAATTTTGTGAGCTTTAGTTGTAAAGAGATACTACTTAGATTTTAGCGCAATAATTATCTAATGGCACCGAGTAATTAAATATAAATAGGTCTCTCAAAAAGTTTGTTATTTTTCCTTTAACCTCTTAGGAGAAATATTTGTACAACAATGATCTTATCTTCTTCATTTTAGACTCAATAGTCAAAATGTATAAATGAGGAATTTAATAACAATGAAGATGTGCAACACCTAATAATAAGTTAAAATTTTAACCAGAAGTTGAAATTTTAATACGAAGTGTTAACCCTCGTCAAACCAATATTGATCTTTTTTTTATTGGTCCAAACAAACAAATGAGGACACTAATTCTTTAATAATAAAATTATAAAATTTAAAACCGGGAGTTAGAAATGTTTTACACAAGTACAGTGCAATTTATGTTTTGGTTTACTAGTGTATATTATTTCGTTTCACATATATTACGAGTTTTGAGTAAATATCTCCATATTTAAACAATAGAGCGAGAAAGTTCGTGCGGAGTTCCATATCATTTATTCATCATTTTAACCATGCTAGTGGAAAACATCTTAGGAAAGCTAATTGGGCAATGAATGAATTATATATATTACCATCAAGCAGTCATTTATATTTCAGAATTCAAAATTCAAAATTTATTAATTTTTCAATCTGATAGTTTGTGCCGGGGTAGGTGGTTGAATGACAATGTCTATTTATTTTGATATTTTTCCATTAATTTAAAATACATGTTTCCAGGTAATCTTGAAGGTTTTGACATACAAGACAGTTGGAACGCTGCAGAAACAGTAGGAATGAACAATTCAAATAAAAAATCATTTGGTTTTGCTTGTGGAAACTGCACCAAAGTCTACAAATGGAGGCGCTCACTAATAAGTCACCAGCGTTATGAATGTGGACAAGAACCTCGCTTCAAATGTAGTTTGTGTTTGTATAGAACTCATCGAGCAAACGATATTGCTAAACATTTAAATAAAATACATCATTACACGTACAGTTTGGAATAAAACAAATGCAATCACACACATGTAGGCCCGTATGCAAGGACGATGCGGAGCACAGCCAGAGTACAGGCAGAGTATGAGCCTCGTACTAGTACGATCTATGACGCAATATCTTGAGTCTCGCCAGAGCCTGTTCCCGGGCTGGCTCAGGCTAAACTCTGTCCGTACTCAAAGGATATTTCCACAACGTGACGCTGCGCGCATAGACGATCGAGACAGCTGTTTTCACGATAGGCCTCATGCTCTGCGAGTGCTCAGCATCGACCTTGCATATGGACCGTAATGGTGGTATTGTTATTTTACTAAACTTGCTCTGCTTTGGCTCATACCACTTAAGAAAATTCTTGTCTTCAAAAGTGGCTACCACTCACTGAATTCCCATGAAGTCCATTTATAAATCCTAGCCAAGTCCTTATTGACTCAGAATATTCTAAAGTATCTAAAGCAACAAAAATTAAACTTTAATTTCAAATTATATTTAAAGCATGTGCTATGTGCATTAAATACAATCACACAATAGTGAGATAAACTTTTACTCAAACTGTGGAGGTTTTACAAAATTACATTGATAATGGCTCATAGGATGAATTTGTCGAGGACATTATATAATATTTTTATTTAGTATGAAAAATCCTAAATTTCTAAATGGGAAGTAAAGTTATGAATTTCTGAAGCTTAATCAAATTTGGATATGAAATATTATTATGGTGTACATAATAATGTATTTTAAATGTGTTTCATTTACTTATTTAATGTCAATAAAGATGTGCATATTTTCATTAAATAATATTATCCATTCATTTGTATTATAATTGGGACCTTCTTAACAATTCATATTTTATTTATTTGCTAGGAAGCAAAGCTTTTGAGCTATAATATCAAAATGCTTAATGTCTTAGTACCCACCCAGATTATATGCTTAAATTAAATTACTCTAATAGGGAAGATGGTATAATTTCAGGGGAAATGTACCCAAAGTGGTGTGGAGTGAGATTGGAAAATGATTTAGGAACAACAAGTCTCAGTACAGCTGACCAGGATTCAAACCTCATATTCTTCTCATCACCAGCAATCCATTCCATCATGAGAATAACACAATAGACAGTGTGACTACTGATGGGAGTATATTTTAAACTGATTGTATTGTATTATTAACTAAATTTATAAATACCATGTGAAAAAAGATCACATCAAAAAAACTTTGTAAAATCAGAAAAGTGATTTGTTAGAAAAGTGCATCACTTTAGCTTTCTCAGGTTGAGATTAAACACTATTTGCCCAGCCTTCAATTGATGGCTGGCAGTTTAAACTCAAGTTAATATTCTACATTCAACTGTATTGGTCTATAAAGAACATGTGGTACATTAGAAGTATACCAGTACTGTAACACATGGTGGCATAAGTATAATCTCTGAAAAATATCAAATATTTTAAATACTTGTGCCTATGATTTTGTGTTGGTGTTAGTACTAGCTAACAGCAACCTTCTGAACCAAGGGTATGGACTGTGGAGAGCTGGAGCTGCATCACTATTGACCTGAAGTGAAGAAGCCAATCATTTCCACCAGTAATATAGTTATTAAAGTGTTAACATTCATCAAATCATTTATCCATTACAAAGTTTATAGTTTCATTGTGAGTTTGTGAACACAAAAATTTGTATGTCCAATAAAAGCCTAGTTCAACACTCTTAAACATCACATTTAAATTATATTTGGTATATTTATTTGTTACTACATCATAAAAAAAGGTTTAATTCCATTTTCAAGGGTTTAGGGAGAGATGTGGATTTCAAGTGGGTAGGTTACATAAAGGAACGATTATAACAGAGATAAGTTTTACATAATATGGTGTAAATTCTCGAGAGTTTGTATATATTGTTTTAAACACAAATTTCATATATGTAATTCTTGGAATTTAATTGCATAATGAGTGTCACTAAACTAGTTTCTATAACTAGTTACACAATATATAGTCACATGATCCAATAATGCAAGATAATCAATTATTATGTTTATTCCAGTGGAATTGAGTAAATGTGATTTAATTATGTACAGTGCTGTATTAAATGTGTGAATATGCAAGACAAGGCACAATAATTTGTATTCATGTATTAACTCTTAGTAAGATCATAGATTTAACTCATCAAACACCTAAAAATCATAATTATTAATGGACATCACATTAATAAAGTCATAATTCATAGGACTCATGAGTGACACAGGTATAATTGATTTAGTTTGAATTAGGACTATGATTGTATTAGAAAATAACTTATAGACAGACACCTCTGCTCTGCAATACTTCAACCCTCATGTAACTGGACAAATTCAGATAAAACTTGATCACACAAGCCTGAAGCTCCCAAGTGTGAAAAAGTAAAAATAAAGCAAGTTTTAAATTTGTATTGAAAATAATATTCTTTATTAATGTTTGTAAATATAATAGAGTTATTTAAAGGACAAAGATATGATACACCTACCCTACCAAGTATAATTCAATAGTTTAGGGTAAATAATTAACAGTATACTATTTTAAATCTAACTTTCTATTTTTTCTTCACACTTGTAGGAACATTGTCATGTATGAAGGTTTGCTGATGGCTTCCATTATATGTGTAAATGAATGAAAATAACTAAAGACATCTACTCATTTCTACAAAATGATGAGCTTGTTGAGAATGCATTGTAGACAATTTAGAAATAAGCTAATGCTAAAAGAAAAATATATTTCATTTTTAAATAAGCAACTTAAATTAGGTATCTATTTTCATTTGGTGATTGGATTTGGGTAATCATTGACTTTGAAATACATGAAAAATATTATTCACACATTCTACAAAGCATTTCGTCACCCGAGAATGCAAGTGTTCTATGTCCAATTTTTCCCTTTTGTGTAAAAGAGCATTGAAGTTGGACCTTGTGTATAAAACCAATGTTACTGTGTGACAACTCGAGCTTGTATATTCTTTAGTAATTATTTAATAGTCTCAATTTCACCACAGGTGGATCATATGCATTCTAAATAAACGTTAACACCAAATATCTCAAATTTAACCATTTTGGAGATAGAACACTTGCATTCTCGGGTGACGATTTGTATTAATTATATTAGAAAAATACTTTCATGTTTACTATTAAATTAATATGCAATACATATTTTATTCTAAGCTATAGTTTGAATTTGCTTAAGTTCTCAGCAGCAGGTCAGTTTAACACGAGGGTGAGGTCTTGGACCATTCGGCCTACACACAAATGTATTATGTAACACATTAAGTTTTATTTGAATATATTTTACAGTAAAGGTGCTAACTATAATGTAATAATGGTAGTATAATATCAATAAATTTACAACTTTCAGCATTAAATAAAAAAATATATATATATATATATACTTCAAATTCAGGAGATATTTTAGAAGTTATTTTAAAACATAATTATATTTGACTTTAAATAATACAAGATCTATTACATTTCAGAAATATTTTGTTAAATTGAAATAACAGTAACCATTTGCAAAATATATCAGCAAAGAAACTTTAAACAAAGAACAAGAAGTTGCTCGTGTTCATGCACAGAACATATTTCATTGCTAGTTTCATTTATATTTGAACACACTCACTCAAGGCTTACCAGAAAAATTAACTATCTGGTTTAACCTTACATATTATTTTTAGAATAGGGAGGAGGGTCACTGTGTAAGATAAACACAGTTTGAATTTTTTTTTTTGAAATAGCTAGCCTATTTATGGAAGTTTAACTTTAATATTGCATAAAGAAAAATTTTGCTGTTAAGTTTATACTGGGTAAATAAAACAAAAGCAATGGAAGAGTGGGGTGGTGGGGTAGAAGGTGAGTTATGGGATAAGAAAAAGAGCCTAACAGAAATGGTATATGACTAAAGAGTTAGTCAAGTTGGTCAATTCTTCTACTGTTTAGCATACAGGTAGTCAGTCAGTCATCAGTATCATATTCTCTGGTTTGTCAGTGATATGAAGATTTTTGGAGCTGAATCCCAGAAGGATTTCTCATTCCCTCTTAATGCAAACAATGATAGACTTACTTTAAATTATTCATTTCTCATCCCTGTCCCAACAATGTAATGGGAGAATTATTAAGAAAATGAGTAAAGTAAATTATTTTTATTGGTGGTTTGATCGTCTTCATTATTCATATCAATGCGTATTAGAGCTATAATTACTTTATTTGGAATTTCTGCTATTTTTGTGTGAATGGTCGACCAAACATAGATGTTGTATTGATTTTATAGTATCAAGACTTTTAGGTTAAATAAAAACTATGTAAAAGTTAATCATACAAGCCAAAGAACAACCAAGTGTGAAGAGTAAAATAATATTTTCTTAATAATCATTTCTGTATTTGATTGTATTTGACAATAACATTGGACTGTGAAAAGGACTTAGTGTGAAACATATAGTATGATTTTTGTAGGAAGAACAGTAGAAGTTAGTTACTAAAGTTACTAAAACAATTTTAATATATTCATACATCAAGTCTTGTTATCTGCAGCTGTTACTTTTTATATATCTTATGACTACCTATAAAATAGACCTAATAATAAAGTAAAATGTTATCACTGTTTGCCACAAATAAATATGTTTGAATTTTCTCTACTGTTCTTCCAACCAAAATTCGTGTATACCTTAAGCTATTTTTTCAAAACTTCTCAACATTTAGCCTACATGATAAATGCTAAAACCAAGAATATGAGCTGCAGTAATTTGTTAAAAAGGTCACTTCATCTTCTTTACACTTGTATGGTCTTTGGCATCAACAAAGGTTTTGCTGTTGGTTTCTCTCCCATGCATCTATATTTTCATAACGGATTTGTGCTCTATGGCTGATTTACTTATAATACATTATAATGTGTTGTTGTTTTTCCATATCTAGTCTTTTTATTTGTATTATTAGACTGTATCTGTGGTCTAATGGTCAGAATTCGTAGATATAGATTCAAATGTCTCGGGTTCAATGCCCAGCACTTCCAGAATTTTTCTTTGAAGCCATGGGTTAGGTTTGAGGTCAAAGTCAGCTTCATGATGACAATAGAGGATTTACTTGAATAAAGAAGTAACATTTCCTGTCTAGAAAGCTGAAATTAATGATTGGAAGGTTCGTTGTGCTGACTACATGACATTTTATATTTGTAAATATTAGCACTTGCATCGCCAATGGCGGAAGCTGCTCAATCTCTGGCTTATGCCATGGAGTTTTTTTAATATTAGGCCTATTATACAGTATTTATGTTAGGATTTCAAGGCCATCTTAAAAAATAAAGATGAAAGGTCAATTATATAGATATTTTCTTGTTTAAATATAAAGTTTATTTTTATTGTTTTTGTTTAGTTTTTATGTTTGCAAAAATTTAAGGCAATTTAAATATTTTTTTACATTAAAAAGAAAAGATAATCCCATATAAACTATTCTATATTGATTTGACTTAAAATTTTGTCTTGTTTGTTGTAAAGTAAGGTAATAATGATCTAAATATTGTTATATGTTTTATTTTTGTTTATTTTTATAGTTATGTACTTTTTGTTTAGTGTTTTATTCTTATTTAAATTTAATATGCAGTATGATAAGTAGGGGTTCAGCTCCAATCTTGCTGTCATTGGCAGTCTAGTCTAACATGAAATTGATGGCTTAAACCATGCGGAAAACCAAGCAGATCTTACTTAAATGGTATTTTATTCATATAAAATTGCCTAACCTCAAAAAACTACTAGATAAGGTTCTGATATATTTCAATAAATGGTTCACTCAAAATATTATTTTAATTAAAATGTATTTTTTGAAACTTAAGATAACTTAAGTTTGTGTTTGCTAGTATTATTAAATCAAGTCAAATAAAAATTTGTTGTTATATCTAAAAGATGTTACTAACTAAAGGTAGCCTATATTATTGATGAGTAAAAACAAAAAATTAAATTGTTATATTTTTGAAACTCTCCTATTAATATTATAGAAGACTATATTTTATCAGTAGGTAACCAATTTTAAAATATTAAATTTCAACTTTATTTTAAATCTCATAGTCTATACATCCATATTGCTTAATTCTAAAAGAAAGAAAATTCGATGACAACAACCACGCATTTTAAAGCATTTTCCAAAGTTTAAGAATGTATAGAAAAGCTTATTTGTATCCGTTTTATATACTGGCATTTTGTTGGCTATAGTCCCCACACGCATACTTATGGGCTTTTACAAGGCTCATCTATGCCTACACATAAAAATGTTAAATTACTTAAGCACAACTCTATCGATTTTATATAGGTATCGATTATAAACACCAAATACTTGTCTCTGGCAACTATCAACAATTTCTAGTCGACACGTGCTTTCCAACAATTAAAAATGATTACCGCAATGTAAAGATATATACCTAATGTAAATGTAAATTTGATAAAAACTCAAACAACTGTATACCTAATTTTAAATTTGTAGACAATTTTCGATAAATCGAATAAACTTTCACCCATTTAGTTAAATTAATTTTAAATTGTTTATAATAATTAATAAGACCTAGTAATTATAGTATTATTATAATAATAATAATAATTATTAGTAGTAGTAGTAGTAGTAGTAGAAGTATTAATACTAGGTCTTATTAAATTTATTAGGTGCCTCATCATTTAAGCAAGTTCTTTTTTATGTATGTACTCTGCCCAGGTTAGATCTTGGTTATAATATGCTACTGTTACTTATAATTCAATTATAACTGATTCTCTCAGGTTAGAAAATGTTCAAAGAAAATAGTTGCTGCGTGCTTTGAAAAAACTCTTTATTAACCAGATATATTATGATTATGGCAGGATTCCAAAGATTTAGGGATCCAAACTCTCTAATCACTTAGACTCCATTGTGATGGATTTTTTGTTTTAAATAGCAACATTTCTTGTAAATTTCTTTTAATCATGTAGGTGTACATGTTCCTTCTCGGGCCTCTTGTTATCCAAAATATTTTCTCTCAACAACTTTTACGAGGTGATCAATAAATGTTATTATTTTTATTTGTTACAATGAACTCAGCATATCAATCAAACGTTTTCTCGCTTATATTAAACACTGGGTAATCTTACAATCTATTCCCATATTTTCCTAGTTCAAATTTTCATTATTTTAAATAATATTTGTACCCACATATAGGAAATAATATTTTTTTTGTGGTTTTTTTGTAAGTTTGTTTTATTTATGTAATTAGCACTTAATCTAAATTTATTAATTTAATAAAACATATGTCATTGAGCTTACTGTAAGAGCCTCAAAATACTGTTTAAAAATAACGCTCTTAATTTATATATTATCTGCCACTTTGTTAATATTATATGGAAAATGCTGCACGCTACTGTAGTGTGGTTGGTAATATATTATAATACTGGAAAATCAGCACGTGGGGTTGGCTTTTGTATAACTGCTTAGAAGCATTTTTCCTCATGTTAGTAGTAAGTAAAAACTGGTGTTTTAAGTGGAGTGAATAGCGACGTAATCATTTATATTATTGAAATTGCATAGGGATTAACTTACTAATAATAAAAATATAAATACTCCACTTCATTTACTTCCAATAAAAACATAGCTTGATTGGTATTTATAAATGAATGTTAAATACTGTTATATTTGTATTCCCGGGCCATTTGGAGGCTGCCAGTATGATTCGATGGAGACCTGGAGATGATGCTGAACCATAAATTCAAATTATAAGCACTAAATAAAGATTACCTCAAAACTTCTTGGGCAAGTGTAGGCCTACAGCTCCCTGATTGGTTCAGGTTGTAAAAAGGATCGTGGAAGAGAACCCGAGGCCAATGTGGTACGGGGAAGTAGAAAAGAGTCAGCTGGCAGATTCTGATCAAGGACAAATTGAGTTATATGGGAGTCCGTGGTTCGTGACAGGTGTGACCTAACTCAAAACCAATTTAAGAGCCAGCTGTTCCGTCAGCATTGGTGATGTGCTAGGATAAGCGTTATTCAGTTGAATTGAGTGATTGGGTAGACTTACTGATGACCCGGATACTAGTGGATCTAACAGGGCCCTCGTACATTACTTCACCTCCCTGTCCTTTCAACTATGCAACTATATATATCCTATGAGTGTAACTTCCAACCTGCACTACAACTAACCATTCTACAACCAAATTAACGAGTCACTTTGTGACTAGTCAACTCCAAAATTTGCCATTTCATCTCGTACTAGTATCACTATAAGGCTATCACTACATAATTAATAATAAAACGTATTCTCACACAAAAGTTTATAGAAAACACATAGTATGTGCAGCCAATTGTATAATTGTAACTATACGGCCTCAATTGGAAGGCGTGTTTGTATAATATTGTATGTTATAAGTTGCGAATGACAAAACGAACGTTTCGAAGTTGTTATGATTATTCTATAAGCAAATAAACTAGAGAAGTTGACCATAAAAGTGCTGTCAGCATTCCTTATTGACAAATCAGGCCGGAGGCCCAGTTAGAATTAGGGGAATTCAGCCCCTCGCAGGCAAGGGGTCACTCTGCCCGATTCTGGGATACGTGGGCCAAGACGTAGAGTTCATCAAATACCAGTTTCGGGGGCTGCCACTTGATTCCAAGGAACTCGGTTTGGCGACCGTGTAGGGACCACGTAGGAGTATGACAATCCATTGCGTGAACCTCATAACACCTCGTTTTGTCACACGCTTCCTAATATTCTTTAAGTTCTAACTTAATTTTTACATCTTACCCATTTGGAAAAACCATATTTAATCAGAACTGATCCAGATCCGGGCTAATAATACCCAGATTTGGGACAGATATTCCCTGAACTGGGGAATAGCTGGGGCAAATAAAATACTCATTTAGTTTAATAATTATTTATTATTTAATAAAATTATAGAAACGTTAGCGCCCAGGGTTCGTCATGTATACTAGAATGCAGGTTTAGGTATTAACTACGTCCTACTAGTAACATTTGTTAAATTTAAATAAATTACACACCCATTTAAAAGTGATCTCAATACTATAATTATTTGTTACAAATAAAAAGTTTTGAATGCAAGCTATTGGAGAAAGCTTTGAAACTTTCGTTCGTCTTGTCTTGAGGTAGTATGCGCATACGCAGGGAAGTACTACCACTAAGTTTATGTTATTACGAGTGAGTATTTTGCGGCGTCTTGTCATATTTTAAACAAACTCCGAGATGTGAGTCCACAAACTAGCTATACTGACCGAGTGGCCACAGCTGTTAGTGATGATGGTGCCAACATTTGTGAATATAGAGCCAGCACAACGAGCCCTCCAGCCTTTAATCTTTGTTTTAATAACCATAGCTGTTCCTTGTTTATAAAATAGCTTCTCATTTGACCTCACAAAGATGAGTTTGACTCCGTTCAGACCCACTGCTTCACTTCACACATCACACGTAATATTATGTCCAAAATTTGACCCCAAAAATGCAATAACAACTGTGTATTTTAGAGAAGCAGAAAGCTCACTAATTTTATTAACATTAGTTTTACGTCAAGATTTGGCGTTTGCTGTTAGTGTGGTGAGTAGATATACAGGGTATTTGATAACTCACAGCCCAAACAGCACATATAGCGTGATTGGACCAAATATCATACAAAATCCCTAAATCTTACATCCAGAAATCTATGCTAATACCATTTAAATTGTGTTCTAAGTTTCGGCCTACATCACTAGGAAAAAACTGTTCAAGCATGCGTGTACAACATGTTATATAATAGTTAGGCGCGTGGTACTACACACCTCGACATCTTGGAGCACGGCAGCAGAACATACAACATATATATACTTTTCAAGCAAACAAACTAGATGTTTCATTACAGGGGTACTGAAACCGTCCGCTTGCTCCATATAGATATATAACCTGTTGTACACGCATGCTTGAACAGTTTTTTCCTAGTGATGTAGGCCGAAACTTAGAACACAATTTATATATATATATATAGGTCATTACTCTTTCAAACTGATCCAAAGGAAGGCTCAACTCTGCTGCTATAGCAGCAACTAATCTTATTGAGCTTAGTCAAGAAACCGGTGAAAATATTTAATGGAAGTCGACCTCAGGACATTGAGTATAACCCTTCGGTACCAATCTAGATTTGCGGCGTTAGACTTTACTATCTGGTCCATACCTTGTTCTGAGTACCCATCGACAGCAAATGCCAGTTTTATCTTTTGGACGTGGCGTTAATGTCCAGGCCATACTTCGTGTCAAAACGTTAAAATCAGCTTCTATTGCTTTTCACCATTCTGCTGCTTATTGTTTAAAGCTATTCTAAGGCTTCTTGAATAATGGATTTACCTCCTATTTAAACACCAAGCTCGCAATTTCAGGATTTTGCGCTACCAAATTAAATTATGTTGTTGGTCTTCACAGTTTTAATTAATTTAGGTCACCCTCTTACTCACCGTGCAGTCTTGGCTTGAGATTTCTGGAAAGAAAAAAAAATCACTTGTAATATTTAATTTAAAGACCTCAGGAATAATGGAGACACTTTCTTGGACTTTATCTAAATGTCCAGCAGCTTCTTCAGACATAGTGTCTTTCTCATTTTTCTTAACATAGAAGTACATAGAATTAAGCAGGCTTAAATTTCGCAAACTCCTTATATTCATTCAAAACCTCAACGGTAAGCAGGCTTAATTTTCGCAAACTCCTTGTGTTCATTCAAAACCTTAACAGGTTACATATTTTCTAAAAATTTAACATCTCAAACTTTCATTATTTTTCTCTGCTCTCGATCCCAAATTTGGTACGCCTTTGAATCTATGGATTGTTCCTATAAAATACCTACTTTGAATCTTGGATCAAACTTTCATTTATTTGCATACAAGCTTTGCAACCAAAAGTCCTATAATTTCTTATTTTTTTGTTTCAAACCACACCAAATTTCATAGTTGGTTTGATCTTCCAGCTGTGTTGGTGGGGATCTGTGTCCGATGTAAGCAGTAATGGTAATCGCTTCAACCCAAACCCTTTTAGGTATGCCAGACTCCAAAAGCATGCATCACGCCGCCATCCCCTCCCGTGCGAGATTCCTCCGCTTGGCTTTGCCATTATGTTCTGGGGCTTTTGCCACCATATGTTCTCTCTTTATATCTGATATATGAATCGTTTCTGTTTAATATTTTCCTCAGTACTCCAGATCGTTGTCTATTCGTAAAGTTTGGATTTTCCTTTAATGGTGATTTCATACTGATACTTTTAAAGTTTCAAAAGCCTTTTCCCCGTCGCTTTAATTTTTCAGAAAATTAACTTCTACTCAATAAGATTTATCATCGATCAACGTTTCGAAATAAGAAGATTCACAGTAATACCTTACTCTCATGGGGTCACACACATTTGAGTGCACTAATTCAAGTAATCTTTCACTCTTAGACTCGAACCTTTTTGGAAATGGCGTAGCAACTTTCTTTCCTAAGATGCGATGTTTCCAAATTGAAAATTGTTTTTAGTTTTTAAAATCCATTCCATTAACCATCTCTTTCTGAACAATTTTACCCAAGTCATGTTCATTTAAATGCTCATACCATCTTTGCCACTTTTAAAGTTCACTAAGGTAGTCCATTGATTTCATATTAGATATATATATTTAATTTCCAATTGGCACATAAGGTTTGATAAAATACAAATTCTTGCGTTTATTGGCAGTCAACAACACATAACCTTTTGTGCCGACAATTTCATTACTATTCACTTTGAAACACACCCTTTGGTCTCTTTGAATGTCTTTAAAAATATAAAATAAATTTGTCATGAGTGTGGGTACAAAATGTGTGTTTACTAACCTCACTTGTACTAAATGGTCTTTTCCATTAAAAACGTTAATTATTGCATTTCCAATTCCCTTTATTTCATTCGTGCTGTTCCAAGCTAACCTAACCTTTTGTTTTACGGTTGGTTTGCCTTCTGAAATACTACTATTATCACTGCGCAGATATGTTGTTGCTCCTCTGTTAAAATATCACACGTCATCACTTCGAGTCAGCTTCGTGCGTAGAGCGCTCCCTGACGATGATTACAAAGTCACGATCTCTAATGCTACTACATGGATTTGCTCCGATTCAATTGAAACTTGCATTTCATTCGACATTTTTGGCCAACATTCATCTGCCTTGTGACTGGTTTTGTTTTTACAATAGTTACACTTATATTGACATTCAAACTTTTCACATAACACTGACCTTGGTTTTGACCAGTTTCAGCATTTTGATTTGTAATGTTCGTATATGATGATTTTTTTAAATTTCCATTTTGTCCTTGGTAAGATTTTACGTACAAAGCTCCTGCGTCCTTTGAGTCAGCTTTCTTTTCCTTTCTTGTACTTTACTCCTCGAGAAGTTTTACTTTCAATGACTCTGTATCCAGCAGTTCAATTCTAGCTTCGATTGTGCAACAAAAATTAATGTAGTTAACTGGCACACTATACAATAACACTAACGTTAATAGCTTTTCAGAGATGCGAATATCCATTTCGTTGAGCTTATAAATTGTGTTGAGAAAGTTAGTGAGGGGATTCACCATGTTTTCCCCCTCATGAATTTTTGTGAACAAAAGCTTTTTCAGAAGAGTCGCTTTCCTGATGGGCCCCTTTGACTAATAAACTAGTTCTAATTTTTGCCACATCTCATGGGATATTTGGCAATGTATTGTGTGACAAAGCTCTGCAGAACTCATAGCCAAGACAATGTCCGCTTTAGATTTACGATCGGTACTGGCCCATGTGGCCACGAAGGGCAATGGTTGCTACGTCACCACCTTCCTTTGTTACCAGCCTGAAGATAATTCTATTGACGTATTCCCAGTGGTTGTTATACCTAATACATACGATTATTATGTGTATTTGTTTGGGTAGATTTCAGAAATTTATAGACATTAAAATAGTGAATCTATTCCTTCTAAATCTAGGAAGGTTATTTTGTTTCCGTCCCAACCTCCTCAAATTATATATTAACCTTAAAATAAATAAAGTAGTACACGCTTCTGAAAATATTAATTTAATATCTTAACTTACTATAAAGTATTATGTTAATATAAAACGGCTTGGACAATTTATTTTTAAGAAAGAAAAATTAATATAATACATATTTTTATTAATTTTTCTAATATTTAAATAATACTTCATATTATCTTAGATAATAAAATTTCCATTCATTTCTTGAAAGTATCGTACACAAAATGTCTATAGAGCTTAAATATTTAGTTTTAATCTAGTATTAATATGTTCTCATTTCTCTAAAACATAAACATAAACATTATTTAAAATTTAGGTGTAGATTAACCTTGAGATAATTAGAAATGGAAATCGGTAATATTTCTTATGGATTTAATATAATAATTTTAATAATGAGTCAACCTCAGCGTTGGCTAGATTGTCTATCACGTGCTTATTTGACGTGATATCAATTATTTGGTTTTGTATATAATTTAACTTATATTATATATTTTATCATATTATAAACAATGATATTTATTGTATCCATATTAAACTTTATTAGTGCATACGTTTTATAAATATTGGTTAACATATTTTATCTTTCAGCAATTTCATTATATTTGTTTTCTATGTGTTTTAAAATTATTTAAATGCTGTTATTTAATTCACATAAATACCTTGCACATAAGTTATAGTACACTCAATCTTTCTGTCCGGGACGTGTTTTCATAGTTATATAACTCAACCAAAATAGTATATTATTATCTATTAAGACAACAAGAACTAGGATAGCCCCCCCCCCCTTTATTACCAAATTAATTATCTAGATTCCATACAAAAATACATTTCTCAATTAGTCATTATCCTAATTTATTTTTCCTATCCCATCCATACTTATTAAAAATGTTATCTAACACATTACAGAGTTATGTTAACAGCAATACCCATCCAACTTAACCTAGCTTTTAATTTGTTAATGTTTGGAAGGTAAGTTTTGGATATTTCAAAACACATCAACTAGGCCTAGGTCACACTAATTTACCTTCTTCGCTTTGACACGATTTTCGTCTTATTTCATTAAATCTATTAATTAGTGTTTTATAGAATAGTTATCAATATGTGTCAGTTTGCTTCGTGTAAATTATTTTAGAAGTTGTTCAAGACAAGAAGAAAATAGTTATTTGTAAAAGACTGAGTTTTACAGAGATTGATCTATGCTTAATGCAGGATTCTTTAATTGTTTTCATTGTAATATGATAGAGTTTCTAGCATACATACATATACACACAGCCAAAGCAAATTTCCAATTAAATATCAAAATTAATATAACTAAATAATTCTATATAAGTAGCCTAGGCCTAGGTTATAAAAAATATAAAAACCTCATTTAATTAACTCACCGATGTCCTGACATGTTGTATGACATGGTGTGGAACACCTCAATTTGAGTTCTCTCATTGATTTCCAACCACATAAACCTGATGATATGTTATAAAGCTTAATTATTGTAGGTGAATAAGTAGGTCTATTGTTTTATATTTTGATTAAAAACCCTTTATACCTCTTCTAATAAAAATAGCTTGAAGTAGACCGTCACACATTTCAATCAAAACATAAAAAGCATCTAAATTGCTCCATAACACATTGTCTCATTTAAAAAATAATTTTGCTCATAAACAAGTTTAACCTAATTGTTCATTTGGGAATAAATAAAAATTTCAATGAACTATCATTTTTGAATGTTCTCATGAGAAGGGATTGCAAGATCAAGATACCTTAACTGAATACTATATTACAGGGCCGTGCTTCAAAATAGCGTGAATGCTATTTGTGAGGGTGTTGGCGAATACCGAGACAGTATTTGGTGCATCATATTTACAGATCTCGGAATTTAATGAAAAATATGATTTTGATAAGATGTTTCATGAAAGGTTTTGTTTGTTTGGGGTAGCTATAATAGTGAAAATGTTAATTATTGTTTGTCAAATCTGTTTTGTACCATGTTGTAAAATTCTTTTGAGTATTAACGTTTAATATTTTTTTAACGTTCTTTGAATTAGGTGAATTTTGTTTATAAATGGATAAATAAATACAATTTATCATTATATTAGGTAGAAAAGAATTAAGTTAAATAATCTTGACTTTGGTGCACACTGTTCCCTTTTCATGATCCAAATTAATTTACCAACCTATTTATAGGGTAAATAGATGAATATTTACTTGTATTTTGAGCTCAAGAAACATTGTTCACCTTAATCTTTTGATGCAGGTGAGTACATTTTAAATTGAATGGGTCTAGCTCCAGAAAATATATTAACGATAATCTTAAATCCCAATTCTTTGTTTATATTGAGTGCAGGTATTTAGGGTGCTAGACACCCTGGGCATAGTAAATTTTGGCACCCTCCTCCAGCCTCCACGCCTTATTTTAAGTTACGCCTACAAATATATATTTTGGCAGACCTAATATTCAATATTGAGGGTGACTTTTGGAATTTTGTATTCCACCAACTATCCAAATCGAATATTCATTTAACTTGAACAGTAATACTACATTAAGAACAATGACAATATATTTTTGTAACTCTATATTATTTAGGCCTATTTATTGTTTTAAAAGGTATTGCTATGCCCTTAAAAAACTGCTTAGTCTTAATAGCCTATACAATAACTTACCTACTTAAAATATGAAATTAAAAAAGGAGTAAATTAGCATTGTAAAGGTTACAAATTCATTCTTAAGATGGCCAACAGATCATTTTATTTTTTTAGCATCACATCTTACTACCTGTTCGGGCTATCCACTCAAGTACTAATTACGCTAATGTATTAGGAATTAGGAGGTTTGAATTTAGAGGACGTGTATCCACATTTTTGGGGAGGGAGAGTGGAAACCCATTTAGGGAGAGAAAAAAAACCTTAGTTTATTCGATCAAGATTCAAACCTCGATCTCCCCATTCTTGTGGACTTAACTCAACGTGATACTTGCGCATTGGCCAACTATGCCACCAAGATGGTTATTTTTATTTCTATTATTATTATTATTATTATTAGCACCGCGTCTTACTACCCGTTCGGGCTATACGCACTTACGCTAATGTGTAATGGTAGGGTGATTGTGAGATGAAATGAAGGACCTACAGTTTAACGTGGAATCCGAACCACGGTGGAGGCCTGGCATTCCCCACATTCACAAGATGTCTTGTCAGAGGTGAAAGAAGGGTTTGGTAATCAGATAAATTTGTGCCGGGACCAAGGATTGAACCCCGGCCGCCAGCATAGAAGTCTGACACCTTACCCCTAGACCGCCAGGTCACCCATTTTTTTTTATTAATATATACTTCAGTCAGATATTTAGAGCAAAGGATTTTTTCTGGCTTTTTCCTGAACAAACATTTTTATTATTATCAATGAAAAGTTCATTTAAAAAATAATTTATGTCTCTTTCACAACACATGCAAAGCAGACATTTAAGTTTTTCACTCTTCAGAAGTGACCTTTTAATGTAGGCCTATTTCAGACGGTTTAGAACAGAACACCCTCTTTCTACTGTGCAATTTGACACAGACAAGGAAAGAAACCTTCTCAATGCAACTTCCAGGTCCGGAGATTGCTCAGTTTTATGTAAGAGTAAAACTCTGGTATTATTCTCAAGCTATCCAGTGCACCCCAAAATTTAGTGCTCTGGGCTCATTTATAAATTCAGCTCAGAGTAATCCTATCTATTTTTCAATTTTAATTTTTTGTCTTGGAGCTTTTTCTTAGTTATGAAGTAAAATGTTGCTATAATATAGGATTTGATAATTCGAATCTGGTACCGTGTTAATTTCTTCGAGTTTCTATTAATTTAATAACTAACTTAATAATCATTATTAAACCACCCCACATGCCGAGAATGTCAAATAAAGTTAAGAGTTATTGACGCTTGATAAAAGATAAAGCAAAGAATTATTCGCCAGCGATGAGTGAGTTTCCTCTAGTAATGGATGTGTTGGCCCAGTTTTTATCAATTATAATTTAAGTCTGTAATTTTTCCAAGTTTCTATATTTCGTATTTCACTATATTTTTGTGATGTATTTATTGTGTGTGTGTTTTTATAGCATATATATACAATTTTGTTGATTATATTCAGGAAGTATATTTCAAGGTCATTGACTTATTGTGTACCAGCTGACTAGATACTCATGAAAATGGTTAGTTCAAATTTAGGATATTTCAAACTTTGGACTTTAAAATTAAAAAAGTTTTACTTTATTTTACCCAATATTGCCAGATCAATTTTATAGAAAGATGATAGTTAGATATGACTAAGTAACCTACTTGTGTGCATCTGCTGAGGAACATGAGAATACACCCTTTATTACATACAATCTGATTTTAATAAAAAGCCTGTTATTTTAAAACTGGAAACAAATGTCACTCACTGCCACAATGGCGGAATGAAAATATTATAAATATATTTACATTCTTTGTCCATACAGTTGTTTGTAAAGAAAAACTAAACAGTAGTCTATAAAGGAGTATTATTGTAAGATTTTGACAACTTTTTAGATAAACTTAGTGATTAATAAATTAAATTTAAGGCATATTATTTTCTCAAATGTCAAATTGTAATAATCATTGCAGTTACCTAGTCAAAAGTGTGCTTGCATCTTATAAAAACCAGTAGTTGTGTATTTAAAAACTTTAACCCTAAGCAGTGTAGCCTCCCTGAGAATTTGGGAAATATGGAGTGTTTGTTGTTTGGAAAAAGATAGGAAAACACCTGAGGAATTTCTAAGAAAACTAAAAACATACTGAAATGGCACGTTGATTCAAATATATGTCCTATCTTCTCTTTTCCATTTAATTCTCCTGTTGAAAGTTATAAACATCAATGAGATGACTAAAAAAAAAGAGTCATATTTACGATGTATGAATGTTGACCTCAGTGGTCTTAGGGTAAAGTGCTCACATCAGGATCCGAATCTGTGGGTTCAAACCCGTCTGGGTTACACGCCACTAATAATACTTGTTTTTTAATTTCATTTTGGTGTAAATTAAACAAAAAATACAATTTTTATAGTTCTATTTTCTTTTAAACTTTACCTTTTAATACTAAATTTAAATTAAGTTTACAACATTATTGTTAAATATTTTGCACCATTAATTTACATCTCTTAAGTTAATAATTGCTAAAAAAAAATATTGGTATTCCTGTGAACAACTTGCAAAAAAATGTCGACAAAGTCAGGAGGGAACGCACATTGGTTTATTTTTGCTTCCAAAGGGAGAAAGGGATTCAAAATGGCCAAAAATGTTCTTATGTAACACTTGAATATGTCTCTTCATACAAAATTGGATCTACCATGTTAATGTTTGGATTTAATACAAGTTCTTTAAGATATAACATTGAAAACAAATATATTAAATAATTCATAAATAACCCTACATAATCACAAAATTACTCTTTTAGTCTGTTAATAGGCTATTTTTTTTAAGATATACTTTTTTTAACTGCTTACAATTTAAGTTCTTTGGCTTATTTACACAAATGGACAGTAGAAATATTTCTGCCAGGAAGTCGATAAAATGTTTGTGGAAGCAAATGTCTATCTAGAATAGCAAACAAGAAAAAGTTTACTTTGAAACGTAAATCACTACTGTCTAGAAACAAATAGTAGTGTTAGTGTTTCTACTCATCAGCAGAATTGGGGAAGTGTTTTCAACTTTATCCAAACATGATGTTGTAATGAATATCATTTTGTATTGATACAACAAACCTCTCTCCCATCTGCTTCACACACTTATCTCATGTGCTCAAATATGTGTAATTGTGTAAAATTGGGGGATATATTTATATAGGTGTATAATTTTGACACATTTCAACATTTGTTGTATATTAAAAATATTTTTTCCTTTTATTTCCTTATGTCTTTGCACCCAATAAGGTTGCATTTTTATTTACTTCACTAATGGAATAGGGATGAGGACTGTAAAGCTTCAGAGGAAATGTACCCACATTTGTAAGAGTGGGAAACCATTTAGTAAATACACTGTATTGGGGTTTGGAACCCAATTTCCTCGTCGCTGGAATTCTATTTTAACAATTGAGTGACACGTTTAATGACTGATGTGGGCTAAAACACGCGGGAAACCGTTCAGGAAAAACCAGCCGACTGGGATTGAACTCTAATCTCTCTGCCGTAGATTGTCTAGTCTAGTGTGAGAGGGATGCCTTAGACCATGCAGCCACTGAAGCGAGTAATACAATTATTATAATCAATTAAAATTATAAAATGTTATATTATTAATAGAATATGTATAAGTTAGTATTAGACAGTGCTTAAAATAAAAGGGGAGCATTGTACAAAAAATTGTTAAGAGTTGAAAGTGATTAAAATAAAGATTTTTAAATGAATAGCTAACAAAAAGAGTTACACACAGTGGCAGAAGGTGCAAACTGAACAGAACTGAAGTGAGGCACAACTATTGTGCACAGGCACTGTATAGTCAGGTCAGAACAACAATAATTGAATGCAACAGAGGCAAGCAAATTATTCTCAACACCCCCCACAAATTCAGTACCAATTTTAACACAAGATTTTTGTTTTAGGAGCTAAATAATCACTATTCACCCAAGTAAAGAATTAATTTGTGAAAAATTGATTTAGTAAATGTTTTTTTAAATAATATCAGCCAATTGTTCTGAAGTTGGAACGCGCTTAGTATCATATACATTGTTCCCATATTTCTCTCATATAAAGTAATACGAAACATTGAAAAACACTATTTTGAATCAACTTTATCACCCTTTGATTATCCACATACAAAGTAGTAGCACTATTTTATTTTTAATCAATTTCCTACAGTAATTCCTTTAACTATACTGCTTCTTTTGTTGCACATGATGCAGCAACATTGAAATGTCCAGGTAGCTGGGTCCCCAGACATTTTGAAGACATAGCTAGTCATTGATTGTATGGTGTTCTGGTCATTGGTGTAGTCAGCGTTAGAGAAACCAACTAGGGTCATGTTGAAGTTGTCCCTACTGTACGTGATTCCAAAGTCTTGTCAAAGTATTTGGACACACGTTTTACTGCATTCCAATGGATGTTGCCAAAGTTTGTTTGAAATCAAATTAGTCGATTGATGGCACACATATTGTCCGGACATGATTGCTGCAAACATTAGTGCGCCAATTTCTTCACGATACAGTAACATCTTTCAAGACTCTCTCATCTTTAATCCAATAGTCAGTACAACATTGCAGATAAGCTGGTATACTATTAGTGATCACAGCTTCCAGATTAAATCTCTTTGAGTAATCTATCTATGTAGCTTTTGCAGTGAATGAAGATTGATCGATCTTTTTCATTTATTCTTATCTCCATTCCAACATAATATTCTAGCTCACTGACAGTTACTTCGAAGGCAAGTTCATTCGTCAGGTTTGTGGGCTCTATCAGACAGGTCCATATAGACTTTTTCTTCCGTTTCACCGTGAAGAAATGCGCGTTTTCCATCAAACTGGTAAATCTTCATGTTTCTTATTACAACCAAGAAAAGTAAAACAAGGCTAGTGTCAAATATTGTCATTGGAGTATAAGTTTCTGAGTAATCAACTCCTTCAACTTGTGAAAATACCTTAGCAACGAGTCTTGTTTTGTAAAGTTGGATTTACCCATCAAGATGCCTTTTGACCTTAAACCCCCATCTTAATCCAATACTCTTCTTGTCAGGAGGTAGAGGTGTTATTTTTCTTTAGGGCATCATGTTATTCATAAATTGGCACGTTCCATTTCTTTGCATCAGAACTAGACATTGTATCGTTGAAAGTCAGTAGTACATCAACTTCAACAAGGTTAACTCCCTAGCGCCTAGGACGATTCATTGTTTCTCTAGGACGCAGTACCCATATATGTCGTTGGAGTTTATCATCTACATCTTCTATGTGAGGCATGCGATGCGATCTTTGACATGTTGAAGATCATCGGTCTGCTCTGGCACATCCATATTCTGGTTTTCTTGAGCAACCAAAACTGTTTCTTCTGGGAAGGCTTACATCAGCACCGTCATTAAAAATGAAGTTCGGAGATATTATAATTTTCTTTGTCACTGGGTCAAACAGTCTGTAATTTGTAGTCTCTATCATACCCGACAAAAACCAGTTTTTTCCCTCCTTTTGGGTCCAACTTGGTATGTCTTTCCTTCAGTACAAGCACAAATGCTTCACTGCCAAACACCTTGATGTGCTCAAGTGTAGGCTTCCTGTCGTGCCAAATTTGGGATGGTGTTGAATTCAGAGATGGGGGAGTTCTAATAATATATTGACTGCCATAGTAACAGCTTCAGCCCACAGCTGCAAGGTCAAATCTTTTGTGTAGAGCATAAAACATGCATATTCCACAATCGTTCTTATCTCTCTCTGATATGGCTTTTTGATCTGGTGTATTTCATCTCATGTTGAATTCCACGACTGGAAATTCTTTGTTGCAAAATTCAGTCTCGTTATCTGAAAATATAGTTTTTACCACATAAGCAAACTTATTTTTGCATATTTTCACATACTCCTTGAAATACTCAAGACTGTCTGACTTATGTTTGATCAACATCACTGTTAGGTTGGCTGATGAGTCATTTTTGAACAAAACCAAGTATTTTGCTCCCCAAACTGACGGAGTATACATGTCACCACATAGGTAACTATGAACAAACTCACTTGGCACAGTCTTTCTGCGTTCATTTGTGGAAAATGGCAGTTTATGTGTCTTCCCATACTGGCAACCTTCACAGAAAAGGTATTTCTTTTAACTACGGTCATACCCTTGATGAGATTTTTCACAACCACCTCACAAAGAGATTTTTTGTTCGTATGGCTTAGAAGTTCATGCCACAGATTTAGATCACCACGTGAAACCATATTTGCTTCAGGAGAGACGGTTTAACAAAACAAATCGTATACAGATTATTCAGTTCACGAATTGTACACACCACCAATTTTATTCCACTTGACACTTCAACCGATTAATTTTCTTTCACTACTTAAATGCCTTTCTTTGCTAGGACTCCTTGAGAAAGTATATTTCTTCTTACCTGTGTAATATATAAACATTCGTGATATTTGTTGACTTGTACCGAACCCCATGAACAAGATTTTGTATTTCTACAATACAAATGCCCTTAATTGGTATTTCCTGATTATAAGCGAGCGCAACATCATTATCTTTATTTATGTCTTTGAAGGTACAAAAAAACCTCACTGATTAGTCATATGAGCGGATGCTCCACTATCTACATTTTACATCTAATTTCACTTGATTCACACAAAGTGTTTTGTTACTCCACATTGAATGCGGATTAATTTCCTTGCTTTGGAATTTGGATATTACTCTCCTTATAGCTGTGGCAGGCATGAGCAAAACATCCCTTTCTGCGGAAGTTGTAGCAAACTACTTTGCAAATGTCAATTTTGTTCTGTTTGGGCTTCTATTCATTCTTCCTTGAAGCTTGTAAGCCACTATTTTGATTTGAAGAGGTGATAAATGTGCTTTCCTGTTCATCGGTTAGGTTAGGTTAGGTTAGGTTAGGTTTGCTTCTTCGTCAAGTAACTGTGCTGTGAGGTAAGGCAATGTTTTTCTACCTTCCTCCATGGAAAGCCATGTATGATGATAGTTACGATATTTCATCAGCAGAGTGCCGAGAATTTTAGTGATGATAGTAGTATCGCTCAAAGTTTTTCCAGCTTATTTTACTTGTCTTGCCAAATTCTCAACTTTGGCCATATGTTGTGCTACCAAATCATTAGGATTCATTTTTAACTGATGAAAACGATGGTTAATTAGCATTTTACTGAATTTTAATTTTCATTGATATATTGAGCCCAATTTATCAAGAATTTCTTTTGATGTGCAGATCTTGACTAATGTTATATAAAAAATATCCATCGCTGCATTTAGCGTAAACATGGTGATCATGTGGTTCTTAGACCATTGTGTGAATTCTCCAGAATTTTCTACACAAGGTTTTACCTCCCACCCAGAAGCAATATCATACATGTTTTTTGCTTTGATCACACACACCATTTGAAACATCCACTGCTGATCATTTTCCCGCTAAATTTGCATACTGATTTAACATCAATCCTGTTCGCCATTGTTCGGATCTCTAAATATTTCACTTGCGTCGTTAAAGGTTACGAAAACTGTTGAAGAAAACATTTCTTTTGCAACACAAATTTCCAAGAATACACACACATTGGGGCAAAAACTGGGCCCATAACCTATTGAACAAAAGGGAGTTTTACTTATATAAATATTTGATAGTAAGGTTGTACCTTCTTTTTTTATTCCCTTCTCCTTATTTTATGTACTACTTTTCTTCTACGATGACAACATGTTTTGGTGATATTTCCCCATCTTCAAGTCTTATTAGTATTAAATATGATTGATTTCATATCATACAAACTTTCCAATAGTATGAAGTAAAATCAATCATATTTAATACAAATAAGACTTGAAGATGGTGAAAAATCACCGAAACATGTTGTCATCGTAGAAGAAAAGTAGTACATAAAATAAGGAGAAGAGAATAAAAAAGAAGATACAACCCTACTATCAATTATTATTATTCCCTACCAAATAAACATGAACATTATTAAATCATATAAATATGTTTAAGTAAATAGCTAACAAAAAGTGTATTACACACAATGGCAGAAGTTGCGAATTGAACAGAACCAAAGCAGTGCACAGGCACTGTATAGTCAGGTCAGAACAATAATTGAATATACAAGAGGCGTGCAAATTATTCTCAATGCCTACTTACTTAATCTATGGCATTAGGAACAGAAAAGTTCATTGCCACACTTACAGAAGTATGCCTGCCACCTATCCATATCTTGAGCTATTTCTATCCAGTCCACCTCATTACACCCTGTCCCTATATTGGTCTAGTTCTACCCAGTCCACCTCATTACACCCTGTCCCTATATTGGTCTAGTTCTATCCAGTCCACCTCATTACACCCTGTCCCTATATTAGTCTAGATCTATCCAGTCCACCTCATTACACCCTGTCCCTATATTAGTCTAGATCTATCCAGTCCACCTCATTACTCCCTATCTCTTTCAGGTTCCTTCTAATATTATTTTCATATATGCTTCTATATATAATATGTTTTAGATTGGAATAATTTGAAACCAAAAACACTTTAAAAACAACATTGGAACAATAACATTATTTTTATTCATTTATCTAAAATAATTTGCAAATTACTGTGTTATAACTATATTTTAATCTAAATTTACCATGAAACATAATTTAAGTGCTTATTTGTGTGCTCAGTGTTTTTTAAGGACTGGTTTGCAATAAAATAGGAACAACTAAATATTTTTGGGTGATTTAAAAAAAAAAATCCAATTCTACATGCCTTCAGCTTTATTTCTACATAGTTTCTGTTGTTATTCAAACATTGGTCATATCATGAGATAAATTTTTCTAGACCCTCATTACAGAAGTCTGCCTCCAACAAGTAAAGCCATTCCTAAACCGTCATTTTCACTCTGTCTTCGGTGTGTAAATGTTTGCCCATATCTTTTAAAATCTTGTGTGTTCAAGGGATAACAAACAATAGATGCAGCTACATATCATCTGACCTTGACGAAACTTCGCAGCACAATCCAGAATAAATGCCGCTGTCTGCCGGAATGTTGTAGATTCATGACGATATGAGGCCCCACTCTGCTGCTCAAATGCAAGTTCTCATCAAATCTTTTGTCTGGCAGCAATTGGATCATCGCCACCCCACCCCACCCCACCCCCCCTTACAGCCCTGACCTTGCACCTAAGGACTACCATCTTTTCCTGCATCTGAAAAGGTTCATCTCTGGCAATCATTTCCACACCGACGACGAAGTGAAAACAATGGTTTAAGAATGGCTTTCCTCGCTGTCGGCAGATTTCTATGTCGAGGGTCTACATAAACTTATCTCACAATATGACAAATGCTTGAATTAAAAATAGAAACTATGTTGAAAAGCAGCAGGAGAAGGTATGTAGAATTGGATTAAAAAATTACCCAAATATATTTAGTAGTTTTTATTTCATTGCAAAACGGTCCTTACCTATAAAAAAACACCCCTCGTAATAATATAACAAACCACAAGTTCTAGGATATTGGTGGGGATGAGAACTACTCTTGTTTCAAGGGCAGGATGCCAGTAAGAGGAAATATTAACTTGCCTGAAAGAGGCATGGGACTATAAAATACATATTATTTTCTCCTCACCATATGTCAAGTTTGAAATACAATTCTAGACATTTTTCTTTTTAACTAGGCTACTCACTCTAGCTTAGAATGCCATTATTTAATTTGACTTCACTTTTCTGAATATTTTGCTATTTTTATTCCAACTAGATGTGCTTGATAATAAAAAACAATGCATTCATGTTTAATTGTATATTTAAAATACAATTATTAAATTTTTAGGGTATGATGCCTTGACTTACAACAGGTTCAAGATACGCAGTTGCAGTACTTTGAGTTAATATTAGCAACACCAACTATCCAGCACCACTTTAAACTTATTAAATGGCGTTCGTGGTAAGCTGATACACAGCTAATAGTGCCATCGCCATTTTGTTTATTTCCACCCTTAAGTGCAAGTCATTTTCCCAAAGTTAATTTTCATAGACAGGACTGGTAGCTCTAATTATCCTTTGAAATGGACATTTTGTCAAAAATACAATGTATCTAGGTAATTCGACTTATTCGGTTTTTCAACTTTTGAAAACAGCTTCAGATCAAAAAAACTTTGTAAGTCGAAGCCTTCTTGTAATTTTAAAATCTTACTACCAACCCATAATCTTGTCACAGTCTTTATGTATTTTCATTGTGTTTATGATTTTACTCCTTTTATTGTTATATTATACTACATATATGAAAAAAAAATAGCAATTACATTAAATAAAATCTTTTTAGTTTAGTATAGTCTTGGCAAAAGAATATCTAAATATATTTTTTTAAATACCAGTTTTTCACAAGGCAATACAATTATAGTTCTAATTTCACAAAATATGTATTACTTTAATTGTATACAGTTTAATGTATTAAGCTTTTCAAGAAAAATCTTTGATTAAACTACATTTTAATATTTAGGCATTATTTTAACTCTTATCATTATTATGATTGGGAATATCTTCATTAATTGCCTGAAAAAAATACTCCAAACTCACAAAATTAAAAACTTATATTTTGTTTAAAGTATTTGTATGGACAAAAATGAAATTGAATGTAAATTTCTTTTTTTAATTAAAATTGTTTTTAATAATGTATATTATATAAATTTTTGATAAATGATAAATGATGAATGATTGAATAATATGGATGTACGAATTATATAAATAATCATAAGGGATTAATAAATTTTATGATTTACTATATGATGTAATTTCTTTTTTATTTTAAGATATATTTTATAAATATTTTGGTTTATTAGTTTTCTAAATTTATAATTCATGTAATCTATTTATTTATAAATGTGTAACCTAATCAAGTGTAAGACAAGGTGATGCAACTTAAATGTTCTGAGAGTAAATATATTTAAATAAAAAAATAAAATTACACAAACTTATTTTTTGAACATCATAAACTTACTGATAATTCATTTCGATGAAATGCTGCAGCAAAACTTCAGTATTTTAGGAGAAGATTCACTTTGATATAGAAATTTAGGAAGAAAAATAAAACTTTTTGTTGATGAACTTGGTTGTATGAATTTTTCCTTTAACTTGTATTGGGTGTAAACTTACGCTTCTTTATTGTGATTGAAAATGTAATAGGCCTTCTCTTTGTATTTAATATGTTATGAATATTGCATGAGTATTCAGAGTAGTTCAGCCTAGTTCTTGTTCTTCGTTAGTTTACAGAATGCATCAATTTACTTAAACTACAACTTTTATCTTGTGACTAGTGACTTAAAAAACTCAACTTTGAGGAAACTATATCAGTTTCTCCTCCTATGGAGGATTGATGACATTAGCATGAATTATATAGAATATTACCTTTGTCTGACCTTATAATGAACAATGATTAGTTCATCTCAAATACATTTTTAAAGGTATCTTAATATTAGAGATTGATATTGATGTTTCAGGAAGTGGCAGCGATGATGACACATGGCAATATCCATCCTTTCATCAAAAACTTACCGAAGGTGCCTACATTACTCCGATAAACTCTGAAAAAAGAGTCGGCTCTGAAAACAAAACGCGTGCTGCATTCACCGTTGACAAAAAAGCCTCCATAGAGAATCATGCATTCCTTGTTCCTAAGCCTGTGTGCATGGAAAGTGAAGAGGAACCCACTAAAAGACGTCGTGTCAGGAGATGCTCAGATAATATCTTCCAATGTTCACGCTGTCTCAAGGTGTATCGATATCAGCGATCTCTACAGACTCACATGAAGCTAGAGTGTGGTGATGTAATATTTGGTGTCAATAAGCCTACATTTCCATATAGGCCTAATTAAGTTGATAATAGGTTTGGATCTGCTACACAACTATTTATTTTTTATTATTTTAGTGACCATGTTTGATTGGGTATAATTAGTTTAGTATGCATGCAACACTATTGCTAGAATATAAATTTTAAATACATATATTATATACAATCCTAGTAACATATTGTATAGACTATATATATATTTTTTTTTTTGCATCAGTGAATTAGTAGTAGTTTGGCAAGAGATGTTCCAGCCTTAATATTGTACTAGGTTGGTCATTTGAAGAAACAATGTCTAAAACAACTCAGTACAGTGTGTTCTATTTATACTTTTGATAACCATTTTATTTTCACAATCAAGTCCATAGATGTATCTTAGAAAGTGATGGCTTGTGTCCTTTTTCCCATGACAAAATATGCTCTCTATTTAAATGTGCTAACTCAATTAGTGATATAGCATTTTTTCTTATGTTAGAGGATGGTGTTGCGTACAATAGTAAATATAAAATATGCTGCTTTTTTATTTATTTGCTACCATGTCCCATTATCTTATCTTTCCGAGTTAAAACACTCATGTGTTCAGAATTTAAGATGAGAAAGGTTGAAATTAAAATGAATTGTACCTGCATTTGCATGGATGGATAGTATAAACTATTTAGGAAAAAACATCCTCGGTACACCCAATGAGATTTGGACCTCGCTCTCCCCTTTCATCGACACTACAGTCTTTCGCGGCTTAGACCATTCAATCAGCAACGTGAGTGAAATGCAGCTGTTAAATCACTAATGTATGTAGACATAGAACATTAAATGTGAGTGGAGGGTATCTTAAATCAGCATTGTCTATATCTTGTAAATTACAATGAGCTTTCTCTACAACAGACTTTATTGTAGATGTGGCATTATTAATAATTATATATTTTATTTTTACTTCACTACACTTTGGTTGGAGCATACTGGTAGTGAAAATATCATTGTTAAAATATTACATAAAACAGGCTATAATTTTTACTTAAATGCTCTAAAGAAAAACATATTTAAATTCAATGTAAAGGGAATAGAAGGTAGCTCTAGACAGATAAAGACATCTGATTGGCTGAGCTTGTGATGTCACTCAATACATAACTTAGCTACATAGAGGACAAAAAGTTGTTAAAAATCAGGTCATATTTTGGAATTTTAAATGCTAAATAAACCTTAAAAATCGACACCAATGTCCAACTAACATCATTATCTTAATTATTAAAAACAAAGTTTGTGGCTATCTTTGTATTAAATAATACCTAATGGGTGACCATACAGATGCAATGATATAATTTAATTCCTCCAAGTGGTGCTAGGATTCTATTATTTTTTTATAAGTTAAAGTCATGTTTTCAGAAATATTAATATGTTTCCTTGAGTGGGTTTTTATATACATACTTTACAATCATACGGTAAAGGATTAGAGTGAGTGTTGAAACGTGTTTCACCAAAAGGTTAAGTGCTGGCCAATATAATGCTAGACTAGTCCTTTGTAGTCATATCTAATGGTTAAGAATTATAGTATAAAATGTTATAATTAAAGTAGCTTTAAAGGACGATTTAGATTTAATGTTTCATCGAAATATTTGAAAATTAACAAAACTACATCAACACAGGTTGCATGTAAACTACACCTATCCTGATGGATTACACTATGACAACCCTATCTTATAAGCTATTCTGTAGTTGAATAATTTAAGGTACAATGGTTACCTTACTGAGCAGACAAAGGGTACATTTATCAGGTTAAATAGGTAGTGTTCGTAACTTTGGAGATTTAGTAACATAATTAGATCTATGCTCAATAGTCTTAGTGCTATAAACAAAAATATTTTGTTACTGCTTTTATTAAAATAATTTTAAAAGTATTTGTAAAATAAGCATATCTTTAAGATAATGAGTCAAATGTTAGGTATGTAGCTAGAGTAAACTATACAATTAATGTTATATTTAGAAGTACTTTATATTCTGTGAATACATTATTGGCAGTTTTAGTACTACAAAAACATATAAACACCTTTTTAATATAATAAATAAGCTTCGATAATGTTTTGACAAAAATACATAAATAAAGTAGAAATAATACAAAAAGAATGTAGAAAGGGTTCACTTATTGTATAAAAATACACCTTATAGTTTAGGATGGTGGCAGATAATTTTTAAACTTACTAGAAAAAGTAAAATAGATTTTATAATGACATACTAAAAACAACATTTTCTATCCAAACTGTTAGTATTTTGAATATTTTACATAACCGTTTACAAATCATAGAAGAGTGCATATAAAACTATGACTAAAAAGTAAATTAATTTTAATAATACCAACAGGATTTCCACAGTTTAACATTACACTCCAATACAAAGCTCAAACATTCATTTTTGAAACTACTTTTCTAAATCTCTTAACCATACAGTTTACACATAGCAAACATTGTAAAAAAAAAATTTAGATTTAATTTGGTAATTGGCCACATTTTACTCTACATACTTGATTATTATTGATTACTTTTGGAAGTTTGGCCCTCCTAAAATTGTAAATGCATCAATGACATTGGTATTATTATTATGATTAATAATAATAATAATAATAATAATAACCTTTATTTATCCGGTGAATTTAAGGTGTTAGCCTTCTCTCACAACAAGGTTAAAATATACAAACAATATTACAGTAATGAAAAACAAACACATTTAAATACAGGAAAATTCAAACAAGTAGAAAACCATTTACATGTTCATTCATACGCTCATTTAAAGCTCATATAACTTCAAAAACTTTGTTTAGCTTATTTGACTAGATATATTGTGTGACCACACACTTAAAGGGAATTTTGGATGTTAGGTGATGAGTTGAGTTATCTAGTTTGTTCCAAGCCTGCTATTTCAAGACGGTAAAAGAATGAGCATGATATAATAGCAGGGGTGTGTTTATCCCCCAGAAATATGAGCCGTGAGGAGAGATACTGTATCTTAGCTGGATAGTATTATGCACACAACATACTTCTACATGCAAAGCATATACATCTTATAATTAATATGAATGAGAATCAATAAAACGTTTCCTATTCCTATTCTGTGTTTAATTAGATAACTACCTCTTCTTAATGTGATAAACACAATATCCCTTATATAATTTTGGCAATCTCCTTAATGATTTTTAAGTACCTCTTCCACTATCTAATATCAGAATGAAAAAAAAAATCATTACCCGCCTCTTAATCCTTTATTTTTTCTTTATTGACTAACAATAAATACTTATCTTTGAAAACATTACTCATATTTGTTTTATTACTTTGAATTGAGGCTGATAGCAAAGGATGAGTATTTTACCCATTGTATCTTTGCAATAATGTACTTGGTCTTATAATCGTTGTTTCCACTAGTCACATATGCATTAAACAATATTTTATTTTTTGCCTGAAATAAAGAGCGACAAGTTTTTTATATCTTATTTTAGCCTTCATAAAAATTGATTTAAATTATTTTTTAAGGTTTAAATAAACAGATATTGGACTGTTTGCATGGCTGCCGTAACTCTTCTAAGGGCCGGTCTTATGACTACCGGATAAATATTGCTATTGGGAGGTCAAAGCTATCTACCAGATAAAAGTTATCAGCCACTTTAATGTTTAATGCATCTTATGAACTGAATCTATCTGTAGGATAAATATATTTTTATTCAGAACACGCAAGGTTGCTACTGTTTTTACTGGTGCGTGCATGCGTATAAGCCCTTCTGATAACGCTACAACCTAGCGAGCACAGACCAAGTTAAAACGAGGAGTGAGAACAATCAACATTAGTTAAATAATGGCGAATAAACAAGTCCGAAGAAACAGATGGTGTCACGTGCTATACTTTTATCTATGGTCACGTGGGCGCAGAAACAAAGTTGTCTTACAATTACTAATTTCTGGCAAAATGTGGGCAATAGTTGGGTACAACATTTACAAAATTTAATTTATCATACATTTTAATAATTTGTTCTTATATAACTATAACTCTACAAATAGCTTGTCATTTTATATAAAAGTGAATCAAATGCGTTAACTTTATTTAGTTAGAGCCTGGACCTGTTCTTACTAAACACGTGAATTAAGATTTTAACCTAAAAACAGATTCTGATTTGTGAAGCCTCATTAAAAACAATGCGTCCCTATGCCAATGAGCATTTTAACTTCCAGATAAAAGCTATCAGGTACTTAAACCTTCTGATAAAAATGTGTTTGGATAAATACATTTTATCTGGAAGATAATTACTTTCTGATATTCATAAGACGAACTTTTAACTTAATCAACAGATAACAATTTTTATCTACCAGATTAATCTTTATCCAGGTGTCATAAGCCCGGCACTAAGAGTTTTGTACTAGAAAAGAGTCTTCTCCGTCGGCCTTACTGGCAACCCATCGTGCAACTCTAATTTGTGCACGACTGGTTACACACAAGATATTGGGTAAAGGTCATTGTTTTGACTCTGTCTCAGGGTGAGACTGGACTAGTTACTGGGTTCTCTAAGGGAAAGGTTGTTTTTTCCTCTCATCAAAGCATGGGTTGATGAACAAGTAACCTAGACCAGGAGTTTGACACATTGTACGCTGGGCTTGTGCTATTTTTATCTGTCTCTTTTCACTTAATGTGTCTTGATAAAAGATTAATGTATTTTTTGTACTGCCTAATGTGGTGCCAATGTTTGGCGACTAGATGTTAAGTCTGTTGGATGGTGCGCGCAGGAGTAACAATTAAGCTTGCATCTTTGTTAATATAAGATCTGTTTGTACCCATATCAACCAGAACTGAATTTCCTGAATCAGTTAAATAAATCTTTCTTTGAACTTATCTAAAACTTATCTTAAGTTATTCACAGCTTTCAACCAACTTAGTGACCTCAGTGACAGTGGTGATGAATTTGGGGTCTACGACCCTCCTTAATAAATAGTATAGATATCAACTGTTTGGGGATATTTGATGAATATTTGAATCAACTAAGTGGTAGAAGAGTGCCTAAATTTGGTGAAGGGATCAGCTGCCTATGCTCACATGCATAAAGGGTAAGGTGAGGCGGCATAGATTTAAACTAAAACAGAATTCTAGTAGGAAGAAAGGTTTGGAAAATACAAATATGTGTTTTCATTGTCAATCACCTCTGCACACTTATTCAGATGCATTTCCTCTAAATTACCCTCGTTATCGCTACACCAGTGTTTCCTAAACTGAGGTACATGTACTCCCAGGGGTATGTGAAGAATTTCAGAGAGTACACAATGTCACGCTGAGTTTTATTAATCATAGAGTTTCTTTTAAATAGTAACACATTAACGCAGATCTTGATTTGCTGTCATATACTATTTATAATACTTTATTTCTCTCCCCCACAGCTTTGGGTAACTTAACACTAAGGCTTTATTAAAACATGGAACAACGGCTTGTACTTTACAAGATAGGAAGTGCTTGTTTCCCCTTTTTGATAAAGAGATTAGGAGAGTGTATTGGTTTGGTCATGATCCCGAAAGGAGTACTTGACTGGCGAAAGTTAGGTCAAAGATTAATTTAAATACAACGTAATACAATTTCTTGAGTATTTTCTTCTCTGACCCCTCCCCCCNCCCCCCCATCTGGACCACTATTACTAGATCTCACAACCTGTCCGGATTATCCATATTTAATTGTGCTAATGGAGTAAGAATAAGGAAGATAGAATTATTTAAGTTAAAAGGTATTTTCATGGATGGAGAGTACACCCTCAGTACACCTATCTGGGATTCAAATCCTGATATCTATATCACCATTAAACCATATTAGATGAGCCTTCATGTTTGAACATATTCATTCACTATAACATTTTAAACCTTTTGTTCTTGAATTTAGCTTCGCAAATAAATTAAATATAGGTCTTTAGATAGTTTGATTGAATAGTATATGAATAAATAATAAATATATCTAAATGAAGAAATTGCAAATAGAAAACCATAAAGAAAAAACACGGGGGGTGCCAAATGGTCGAGAAATCAGAGTTATAAATAAACAATTTTTAAAAGGAATATAGCCCGAGTGAAAAAATTACTCCAAGGGGCCTTAAGAAGGGATTCAGGGGGAAGGGGATATTAAAGTTATGATTCAATGCGATCAATGACAACATTTGTAGTTTTAGCAAATATGTTTATCTAAGTTTATCTTTTTAAACATTTCTATCATAAGGTGCACAAAAATTATCATAATTGACTCTGAATATGACTTACCAGTACTTTAATTTGACGAAAGATTTATTGACAGCTATCAAGCTGAATCACTGTTAACACGTTTCTTTACTATTACTGGTAATTAAATACATTATTTTGAATGTAACAAAAGTGCCCATTACCAACCAGTTCATCAAAATATGATAAAATAAAATTACATTCTAAAGAGTTGTTAAAATAAAATCAAAATATATTTCACAAGTCTGTAAAGACTCAACACAACCCTTTTAATTAGTGCTCCGCAAACAGTGTTGTATACCGCTGCGGTGAATCAGGTGGGCCGTGCGGCCAAAGACCAAAGCACCACAGCTTCTCCTCAACATCGGGAGTTATGGTTTATCCAACTTGCTAATTGTTTGAATTAAATGTCTCCAAATGTTAAGAAGCGGGCACTGAAAAAGAACTTCAACCTTTAATCTTGGAACATTTGAAGCTAATTCAGAAAATAATTGGTCTATACTTTTGTAAATCTGATTCACTGTACAACCATTGGACTGGGTGCATAGTCCAGTTTCTGCTACCATAGTGCATAACTAAAACAAAACAGTGCGACACAAGAAATTGATGCATGTTAAGTTTACCATGAACTTAAAAATGGCTGCGGAACATTGCTTCAATTTACTCTAAAATATACATAATTTGTCAACCATTAAGAATTTTTTCATAGATTTTAATATTTTTTGAATTGAAAAGTTGTTCAAGAGTACAATCAATGATTTATTGGAGTTTAATTTATATTAATTTCTATACAAATTGCAATAATTTTTTTCAGTATAATTCAATAGGTACTGTCTTTGATTGTATTTAATTTATATAACTATACAATTTTAAAATATTCACATTAGTTTTGTAAGGTAACATTGGAAATATTTTTTTATTAAACCTCTCTTTAATGTCTTATAATTTATAAATTTAAAGGTTTCTAAGATATTTAAATCTTAACAAATCTTAATTTAAAAAATCGCACTAGAACACAATATTTTCATATGTGATTCATATATATACCTGCCTCCTTTTGATTAATTCAATTTAGGTCTTACTTTAAAGTGTTTAAAATTAACAAGAGATACTCAATAAAACTGGCTGAAGAGGGCATGTAAATGGCTTAATGAATTACTGGATTAAAAAATTAACCAAGCTCAAGCAAGGTGTGAAACATCAAACACAACTTGATTTGAGTTTGTATAAATAAAACATTTTTAAAGTTTAAATAATCCCGAAACTTTTATCTTTATATTTTTGACACAATAAACAGAAACATAATACCATTATTTCATCAACTTAGTCCAATTCAAGACATTTTAATTATTTCATTAGTTTTCTTTTTGACTTTTGCTAAACTAAATTAACAATCATGTTATATTTAATCACTATAAACAATGTATAATTATTTTTTTCCATTGAAAAGCTAAAATTTTGTTTTGAATATTTTATCAAGAGTTTCTTTTGTCAATCTACATGTTTTTAAAACCGTTTTAATTTAATAAATTTTTATAAAATAAATGTTTGTATTATTAATAAATATTTACACCTATAATTCTGTTGGTAATTTTTTTTTAATTCTTTAAAATTTGTTTATAATACTAATAGCAACATTATGGCTGTTTCATTTCAAACACTTTTTGTCATACATCACTTTGCAATGTGTCTGAATTAAAAATATGTTCGACATATATATCTGGTAACTATATTTGTGCTCATATGTATATAATCAATAAAAGCCAAATATATCTTGTTTATAAATAAAACTGTGATACAATTTATGTTTAGTTGTATCTACATTCTTGTTCTATAAATGGTTTTATCGCTTCAATCTGACTGTAGGCCTCATAGTTCACAATAATAAACACAACAAAACACATAATAATGTAATGTTCGGAGTGCACCAGTCTCCTTCAACAGAAGAGATTAAAACACAGACTGTACTATGGCAGCATGGCTCTCTAGGTTGAACATGGTCACCTAGATACTGCTGTTGCCTGCTTCTTGATCCCCCCCGCCCCCCCTTGGATTCTTAATTGTGAACTTGGAACTTTGAAGCCTACAGTTTTCTGATAAGTTCATAGGCCTTCTTCCTCTTTTATCTTCTTTTTAATGTTTAATTTAAATAACCTTTGGCGCCAATTTTCCTTTGTTCAGTTTGACTGTGAAAAGTACTTGCACAACTTATCACAATAGCATTACTATAATATTTAAAAAAACTTTTTTATTGTATATTATTCAGAAAAAAAACATATAAAATATTGGTTTTGATCCTGGTCGGGTCATTAGCTTAGTCGCATATCTTTGTCACCCCACAAGTACTTGGTATGCATATATAGGTAATTTAACTTGCACAAGTGTCGCTTTATAATTCAATTTTCTGTATTCATGATAAAAGACAGTGGAATTGTTTTGACTGTAATTTTATAGCTAAAAAGTCACTTTCACTTTGATGTCATGAAATTCATGGTGAATCAAAGCTATGCGGTAAACCAACTATGACACACACTTCAAGGTGGTAACATTCAACACATGACATGCACCTGTAAAACCACAGTCAAAAGAGATTGAAAAATTGTTTTTTTACACATTAAAAATTAAAAATCTTAAGAGAATATGCTTTATTTAGTCTTTTGCTACTAAACTAGTTAAAACAGAGCACATTTCATTTATAAGATTTGTGTAGAAGTGATCTCATTTTTGACATAAATCTGCCAATATTAGGAGCATTTTAAATCCTAATATGTGTATATATTGACCTTTAAAACAAAATTTAATCTTTGCAGCTAGGCCCACAGACTTCCAAACCTGAACAGACAAGTTAAAAAAACACACTATGGTGTCAGCTTGCATTCAAGCCATACTGATCAAGTGGTCGCCTTCTATTGACGAAGATAGTGCCAACTTCTGCAGGTTGAGGGTGTCATGTGGACAGCATAATGAATCCTCCGGCCATTAATCTCAGTTTTATAGATTAGGGTAGATGCTTTTTCTTTCAAGTAGCTACTAATTTGCCCTCGCAAGGCTGAGTTGACCTCATTCCAGACCCACAGCTTCACAGAAATTCTGGCACCAGGGATCAAACCTGAGTCCTCTGTATCTGTAGCCAGGAACTCCGACCACTACACCACAGAGGACAAGTTAGGGAAAATGAAATTAAATACATAAATTTAAATAACATAATAGAATTATTATAATTTTAATTCAAATACTATGAAATTTTTATCGCAAAATAATGAAATTCAATTAAATCGTTCATATTATTTAGAATGGATCTTTTTTTGTTAAAATTTCAAAACTTTTTCATTTCCATGAAAATATAAATTTACAGTTGATAATCTAAGAAAACTGTTTTAATTTCAAAATCATTATTCACTTAATGTGTTATTTTAAAACAACCAATGCTACTTTTTTCATCACTTAAGTGTACTGGATGCTGGTAAGTACTTCCAAACAGGAAGATATTTTAATGTTGTAACTTATTTATTAAATATCCAGAAATTAGTTAATTAATAAGTGCTACTGCATGTTTATTGGGACCAGTGAAATGTTACTAAGGGGCTCATCGGTTGGTGATGTGCCACTCCCTGTTATCTCCGACAGTGACACTGATACTAGGCTGATGGTTTTGTGTCGGTACGCTCATACATTTGTTCCTTGCTTTGTCCAAACTAAGTGAATCAAATTTGATGAGAGAGGCGCTGTGAGGCATGAACACAAGGATTGATGACCATAAGCGTGTGCAGGGTGTGGCTGATGGAAGTGACACTTAAAAGACTAGGGAGTGCCATCAACACACTCCTCCTGTTTGAATTTTAACAATTACAACACATCATAAACAAGAGAGAATCAATGTTTTATTCCATAAGATTATTCTTTGATAAACCTAAATTACAATGCCCTCCGCCGCCCGGCCTAGAACAGGATTTTAACCCTTGGAATAACCATCGACGTATTTTATAAAATAAAACAAAAAGTTCTTTGCTCTTTTGTTATTGCAACTTTCTCTCTATTTTTTGGTTGCTAGTGGGGGTGCCACAGCACCCACGCTGCGGACACCTATGTTACCCTTATGTGTAGCTAAATATCTGTGCAATCATCTTTAAAGGCAGGTTCCCTGCCTGAATTACTACTAGCCTGTTGTTAGTGTGTATCAAACTACTTATGTTACTTGCTCATCAAGTTAGGGCCACACCTGGTTCATTTGTTTTTTGCAAACTCTAGCAAAGCAAGGTTCTGTAATTCCACTTTAGTGTTGTCTGCTATATTCAAGGGAAGCGGACCACTCCCGTTTAATCCCTGCAAATGAAGTGTTCTGACATTTATGGCACCAGGTAGTTTGTCTCTATGTAAGTTATTAATTTGGCAAAGAAAATAAACTAGATAAACTATCCTGATTAACAAAAATGTAAGGAGGTAAGTAACTAAATCTGCATCTGTAAATATCCAAGAATAGGCATTAGACTCTGAGCTATTCCTATCAGTATCTATAATATATTTGATTTACAGCATTAACTATTGGTGCACTCCATAGCTCAAACTCCTTTAACTTAAATATTGTCTCTTGGAAGTGTATTTTTTGTGAATTCTGTAATATGCAGTTACAATATCAAATGTGGCTTGTGAATCTGATTAAATTTATTTCCTGAACAAATAAAATAAATCCTACCTAAAGATGTATCTGAGGAATAAATGCATTTAAAAATATGTTTTTTAATCACGAAATGTATTTTGTAAATCATATTTCAATATATATAAATAACTTTCTCTCTTCATTATAATTTAAGAACTTGTTCAGACAATGATCTCAATCCCAAAAAGCTCTTTGGTAAAGGATCAGCATGCAAAGCTTATATTGCAATTCCATGTTTTGTGTGTTTTTTCAGTTTGATAAAATTAAAGCATTATGACAAAGAATCCTGCACTAATAATTTAATTGTCCAGTGAATGCAATAAAAAGTTTTTTAAGTCCACTACAATAATAGGATGGCTACAGACACATTATACAGTACAAAAATAATAAATATTATTATGGGCATAGTGTTATGATAAACGATGAGTAATTGATTTATCATTACAATACTCTAGTCAAGTTCTTTAATATTAGTTATTTTTTTATTAATCACTAAGTAATGCATCTGCATGAATTTTTTTTATCGTGTGAGGTTGTTTATTTGATTTTTTTCCTTTATTGGATTATTTGTGTTTTAGATAACTTTAACTCTATTCACTCTTTCATTCAAAAATATCCTCAAACAAATGTTTATTTTAGTTTTAGTCTCATATTAAAACTCAATTAAACGTTTGGAATTAATCATTTGTTATTGAAAAAAAAAAGAGGTTTTCCTTACAGAAATATGCTATTTATAGAAACATAAATTACTGATTGTTCCAGATGTGAAATTGAAGCTATTCATGGAAAATTTCACAAATCCAAACAATATGATCTCAAGTTCATCTGGTCCATCAGCATTATGGAATATCGATCCTTCATTTGACGTTTTATCGTCGATTGGAGGTGATGTGCAGGCACCACATTTTGTATGTCCTCGTTGCTATAAAACATACAAGTGGAGGACATCTTTGAACCTTCATCTCAGATATGGATGTGGCAAAGATCCACAGTTCCAGTGTACTTTTTGTTCTTATAAGTCATATTTTAAAGGGGATTTAAAAAAGCATGTTATTCGACGACATAGAAATCTCTAATTTAATTTTTTAAACTGTGTGCTTACATTTCATAATGGAATGTATCACTTTAATAATAAAGTTATATTGTAACAAATATATGTAATAGCTCAAGCTAAGAAAAAATAATATACAAAAAGAATAAATACCTTTGTTCTTGAAAATCTCTTTATATTTTCAAAAGCAAACAAAAATTTACATTTGAAGGTATATTCTTTCATTTCAGTAACATTTTATTTTAAAGTTATTTTTTTTTTTCAGATATTTTGGTAATGCTATGATTTCATCAATGAAACAAACACATCAATTTATAATATGTTGAATATTTGTAAGACACCATATTTCCAATGTTTAACATGTTATATTAAAATATTACTTTTGTACATACAACTAAGACTAAACCATCCATGAAATGTTAATTAAATTGTAACAATAGATAAACATATTGATTTTCTTATTTAAAATAACTTAATTAATATAACATTGCTGAGATTAAAATTCATAATCATCCTATACTTTATATATTAAAATGAAAATTCACAGCAAATTATGGACAAATAAAACATAGTTAATAATAGATAAGACTTGGATAGATATTTTTAGATTTAGTGGTAATCAGATGATCAAAAATAGGCTTACTAACAATATAATATTTAATAAATTGGATAAATAAAAAAATATACCTGATTATATACACACACAAAATTACAAAAACACAATAAAATGGATAATAAAACATATTATATCAAAACAGAAATATATGGTTTAAAAGTGTATAAATGAAATATTTGAAATTATTATAGCATGTAAATTACAAATATTATTTTATTGGCTTATTCAATAAACTATATGAACCCATAAAATGTTTTACTTATATATACATATGTAACTAATCACGCTGTTCCCTTATGGCATGTGAAGTAAACTGTACATATATCTTTAAAATCAACAACTTCATAATTATTCCATCCTCACTAACTTCCTCCACACTTTCCTATCCTTGTCTACTCCCTTCGCTTCAAATACATCCATACACCAAGTCATACAAACTCTTTCTTAAAACTCTTAATTGATGGAAAATTCAAGTATGTATAATAACAAAACAATATATCAAATATAAGAATGTTATTAAAACCGTGATATTAGAATAAGTAATTAAAATATGTTTAAGCCAAACAGCAGTGATTATAGCAATCGATATTTAGATTAATTGTTTCAAATTAATCATAGAAATGTGATGAGATTATCTGGAAATCTGAAGTCTTAACTGTGAGTTTTGCATGATGACATAATTAAAACATTTTTTGTTTCTTCCTCGTCAGTACTTTCCTAAGATGACATTTGAAATGTCAAAACGTTTCAAGAATTAACCTTCTACAACTTCTATCTACTAGAAATTAAAGGAGCAAGGGACTCTTCTAACAAGATAATACTTCACATCTATAACTAATCTCTTTCAATTTCAACAAATAACTTGAAACAATTCATTTAAATATTGCTTCCTATAATCACTGCTGTTTGGGTTAAATATGTTAATTGCTTATAATATCAAGGTTTTTAATAACATTCCCCTATTTGACATATTGTTTTGCCATAAGACACACTTGAATTTGCCATCAATTCTCAACACATATTGCATTTACTTAAATGGTTGAGGTGACACATTTTATGGGTTCATTTAGCTCACTACATGAGCCAATAAAATTATATTTGTATTTCTACATGTTATAATCATTTCAAATATTTCATTCATACATTTTTATTCACTATATTATATTATATATTTCGGTTTTAATCTCATACATGTGTGTATCCATTTTAATGTTGTTGTTTTTTTGTAATTTTATCATGGATATTTGCAGAAATATTAATTTGTTATCTTGTTAATTAAATGTTATTTTGTTAATAATCTCATTCTTGATCATCTTACAACCATTAAAAGTAACACATTGTTAGCTTACTGCAATCATGTTTATATTGTATCCATTTTAAACATTCTGTACTATTTATTGTTTACATTGCCAGGCATGTTCTTTCAATACCTAACTTTTACAATGCTATTTCGGTATTAATTCTTTATTTTTGATAATCTAATAACCATTAAATCTAATAATATCTATCACATCATATCTATTATTAAATTACACTCCTTACTTAATTCATATTTTAGAATCTTTTCTAAAATGTTAAAACAAATTTAGTTCAAAGTAATCAAAAGATACCATTCAACTTATTAAAACATACAACATAGCAAAATATTTATTCTTATATTAAGCTATCACACAACAAATCTCCTTTATTGTAATATTCCAACCGGTGAATTAGCCAACCCATTTGTGCTCTGGCAGTATTTATTTGATTTGAGACATTTAATATGCACTTTCTGAACAGACTGACTATATCAGCAAACATCTTACAGACTAACTTAAATCTAAACATCCAGCTCCCAGCCATTAATTCATCACAGTGAAAGCGGTACCCCACATTTCATCAATGATTCATTTTTCAGCCGTGTTGAGAATGGAACCTGGGGCCTTTAACTCAGTAGGCAGACATTCTAACAATTGAACTAAATCTTCAGACTCTTTGGCAGTAAAATACAACTCACATCAACACCTTATTACTGAGTAACTTGAGAATAGTTAAAAGTTGAATAAGCAACATAGTGTGTGGGTTTCTATCGCAACATTCTAGTTTACAAGAACTATTTCAAGCAACAAAGATACACAAAATATTTATCCAACACAAGTGCTTTTAATTTTAATTAATGGTAATTTAGTTCCAATACTAGTTTAAAAAACAAGTACTTGTTTTATTTTTTGCCAGAATTATATCTCATTGCATGAATAAAATGTTTTTAAAGCCCTGTTTTGTAAGCAAATTGGCATGAAATGAAACAATTTGTTTTATCATTCATTTTAATATGATGAATTTTGATTGATTTCCATTTCTCACTTTGGATATTTCTGAAAACTGACTTTGTTGCATCCCTTAAAGAATAGTCCTTGTAAAATTGTATTGTGTTAGTTACTGTCAATTCTAGAGACTAAAAACTCAATATATTTATTCTTTAGTAAATCCTTTTACTATCAAAACTCACCTTTGTCACTAGAAAGTGTAGGATGTAACTAAGAAGAAATTCGATAGTGATTGTGGGTTACCTGGCGGTCTAGGGGTAAGGTGTCAGACTTCTGTGCTGGCGGCCGAGGTTCAATCCTCGGTTCCGGCGCAGATTTATCTGATTACCAAACCCTTCCTTCACCTCTGACAAGACATCTTGTGAATGTGGGGAATGCCAGGCTTCCACCGTGGTTCGGATTCCGCGTTAAACTGTAGGTCCTCTATTTCATCTCACAATCACCCTATCATTACATATTAGTGTAAGTGTGTATAACCGGAACAGGTAGTAAGATGCGGCGCTAATAATAATAATAATAATAATAATAATAATAACAATAACAATAATAATAACAACAATAATAATAATAGTGTTTATAACTTTCATGTTTAATCATCCCATCTGTCAACAGTCACTTTCTCTAACAACATAACCAACTACATTCACCCTTTAATGACAGCCATGCCAAGAAAAGCATTAACCTAATTCTACATCTAGAATGGTAACAATTTACTGCTCTATACATGGGCCACACCACAAAAATTCTCAATACATGGCGAGACAGCAAAATCAAGAACTCAGAAAAAAACTACACAACACATGTTTAAGAATTGTTACATAGTTAAATTCATTCAACAGCACACATTTAAACACGAAGATCAATTAATCAAAATATCTGTAAACCTTGTTGCAACACTTTAACACCTTATATAAACACGAAAATACTAGAAACTCAAAAGATTTTTTAGCTCATTTGAAAAGTGTTCATCCTCCAACCACTAAATTGGCATTTCTGAATCCCTTTCAGTATTTTACGATTTTACGTTCTGAGAAAGATGCTGCACTATATGGTATCAACATATTTAAGTGTTTGTGAATGTTTGTAGCTATGTTTTATTATATTTGTCAATCATCTACAATTCCATTATGTTTATTTAAGTGCAATAAAATATGCTAAAGGCATTTTATAATAATAATAATACTAATAAAAAAACGAACATAACCTTTCAGATTTTTTCCAAACAATTTTTCTTTTAATTTGGTGTGCTCTTTCTTTCAAACCAAATATTATTTTGAATGATTCAGAATTTTAACTTTATCTAGACCTTGACCTGAACTACCAAATAACCAACCATTAACTATTTATTCACTAATTTATACTTTTGTGTTGTGACTCTAGCACATAGCTAATTTGGTTCATTATCTTCACATGACCATAGTTTGAACACTTTGATACATTTATATATATAAAAAAACTTTTACACAATCCTCAACATAAAATGTACGGACTTCCTTAGTTCCATAAATTTACAGTTTTTTTTAAATTAAGTTTATATGATATGGCCGACCCTTTCACAAAACTTACAAAGTTTTCATGAATTCTCTGTCAAAATCTTTAAATTGAATAATATTTATACATTTGCCATGAACATGTATTTAAAACTTTCATTGTAAATTACATCTTTTTTCTTGTTTCTAAATCCATCCGAGTCTTTTTCATCTCTTCTTTCAAGCATGAGAGTAGAGAAAGTGGTCTTTGGTAATTATATAAGAATTTACAGATCTAATTACAAATTAATCAACAACAAACCCAAATGATTATATAGAAGTTAGTGAAAGTAAAACTTATAACTACCATTTCTTCACACAGAAAATGTAATGATACTTAGTTTTTATATTTAAAAATTATCCTTGATTCTCGGTTCTGAGAGAAAATGTTATTTTTTTAACAAACACTTTTCTCCAAAAAGTGTAGAAGCCAGCAAAAAAATATATGTTAAATTAACAATCTCTAAATGAATGTGCAGCTCTAGTTTATTTTACACTATCTTTTTTAAAAACTTAAAAAGGGTAAACATATTATTAGTAAAGTTTTAACTAATTAAAATATCCTACAGTATTTCCCTTTATTGAACCTTTTACCCCCCCTATAAACATGAAAATAATTTAACCTATTATGACATTTTTTTAATGATCTCTAGACATTTTCAGCCAGAGTAATTTTAATTTGATTTAATTAAACCAGAGTGACAAGTTTAGGTTAATCCTCAAAATTCAATTAAAACCTATTTTCACATTTTATACATGTTATAAAAACAATATGATTTTACATTTACTATCACTTAACACCTGAATTTTTAGCGTGTGCTTTTTAGAAAATCATTTTTAAAAGTAAATATATTATTAATCATTCAAATTTCAAATATTGTATGTCTCTTAATTTCTAATTTAATTTTATTCACTGACAAATAAAGATTCACGTTTATAGTTTTTTCCTAAATGGTGTCCCACGCTTCATGCAAATGCAGGTACACTTACTTTAAAAATTCAACTTTCCTAATCCCTAACTCACAGTACAAAAGCGTATAACCTGAATGGATAGTAACACGTGTTGGTCTGTGTAATATTTTGAACTAAGTTCATTAAGATCCAATTCAAAATTAGAGTGAAGTGGCTACAAAATAATTAATAGGTTTATTTGTAATGACTTAATATTTCATTTATGTATGGTTTTATCTAAATAGCTTGGTCAGTTATATTTAACTATATAAATAATAATAAACCCAAATGTTGACTTATGTTACTGCTTTGTCTTTTCTGTTTTTATTTTTAATGATTAAATAATCATTTATGTATTTTATAAAACATAGAAATTAGAAAAAAAAGCATTTTAAAGAAAGTAATTCTCTTTTTTCATGATATTTATAGCCATTTCCTTAAGCATTATATAACTTAAAATGGTTTGTTGATGAAGCACTGCCTTTCAAAGCCCAAGTTATAACATCATCTTCATAATCATCAACAAATGTTTCCAACCTGTGGCTGGTTCAACTTAGTAAAATGCCTCTGTCCTTCTATCATTCTTCCGCCGTTAATTGCTTCCATTCTTCTCCTTTCACTTACACACTTCTTATTAGCTGCTCCTCCCATCTCTCTCTTAGTCAACCTTGTGGTATTTTTCCTAAATACTTAATATCCGTCATTCTCTTCTTTCCCATTCTCATTACATGAACTCAGTCACATATTTTAGTGAGATTTTTAAATTCGGTAAAATTATATAAATGTCACAAGTAATTCTGTATTATTAATTTTATCAGTAAGAGACTTTAAATGAATGTATCAGGCATTGTGCAAGTAGTTTGCTGTGTTCTATGACTCAAGGTCTCAAAGCTAGCAACCCAAATAATGATGTAAGAAAAAGATAAACATATTTTATAATGACATACACTGTACTCACACATGTATAATTAATTTGCATTAGTAAGTCATTTGTTATTTAATGCATTTGCTATATTGATGGTAACTGAAAAAAATTGTGTAAAAATATTTCTGTTGTATGAATAAAGTTTTAACTTTTTGAGTTTTCATTTGATTTTTTTGTTTACCTTCATTCTAAGCATATCTTCACATTTCCTCAAAGTAACTCAATACTCCATCAGTTTGCTTTATCATCTCTTAAGACATTCTAAAGAATATTTGATATAAATATGTCTTTAATAATGATAAAAACTTGGATAGCTCAGTGGAGTACTACTATGCTAAGTCTAACCAAATTTGTGCAATGTTTTTTTATATATTTAACAAACTATGAATAAACCCGAAATTGGTTTTGAGCCTTCTTCTAATACACATACGCACATAAATTTGTAATAGCCAAATTAAACCATCTGATATTTATAATCATTATAGGGCTTGAACTTTGGAAAAGACTCAAAACCCATTCTAAATATTGTATTTCAGTGATTGATTGAATAGAAATGGCCAAAACTCATCTTATGCAAATTTATGTACCCATTAACATAAATTACACTTATTATTTTTGGTTCACTATCTTCTCTTAATTGTCGGATCATGCTATGGGCATGCTATTCCACTCACACCGTGTTTCAGGTAAATTAAATGCTTACTACTCGAAACTAAAGAAGTGAAAAATATGAATTTGTCACAGATAACTTACTGTAAATGTACCGAATCTTGTTTAGGTTAGGTTGGGTTTGAAGTTATTTTAAGTTGGGTTGAATAAGGTGTGACCAGGTTTGCTTAGGTTATCTGTTGAAATTTTTTCTCCCTCACTTGATTAGTATTGTTTCCAAAATGCAACTTGAGTAAACATAAGTGCCCACAACATGCTCTGATTATTGAAAGGCGCCCACACATTATTAAATTTAAAACCGGTAAAGTGTCATTTCAGTTATTGAGTGACTCAAAATTACTTGGACAGGTCTGTGAGCATTTTGCTGTTTCCAAAACATACATATTGCTGAAATATATTCTAAACATCAACTGAATTGTTTACTGTGTCATGTGGGTGTGTGTGTTTATATCAGCCACAGTTGACAATTTTTTCTTGAGCGATAAAAATCCTTAGCACAACTTATTTTGGAAGGGAAGTAAAGCCGCCGGCCCCATGTTGACTGTGGTATGTAAAATAACCATGGAAGGTATGTGAAAATACTCTTGCCTGCTCAATTGTTAGGCCCTTTTGCTCTTGCTCATAGAAATTCTCATGTATTTATATAATCATTCAGCCAAAAAGTGCATGTTAAGTACCTTAAATAAATGAAAAATTAATAATATATATATACACACACACACACGAGATAGAGAATGGAATATTCAAGCTTTTGCCACCCTTTGGTCTGAAATAGCTATCCCCACCCTCTTTCTTAAATCAAGTAGGGTACTTTAGTGCACAATATTTAGACATTGTGAGAAAAGCTAGAAGTTAAAATATTCTGCCATTTTAAGCTAAAGAGAAAGCTCCTCTTATTTTGTATGAGGATATGTAATGGGCTTTATTAATATATTTTTTCTAGATAATATATACTCCTACCTAGTTTATCGATAAATAATTTATATAGCATACATAAACATGGGTTATGTTGAAAAAGTTAATTACAATATTTTGGAACTTGTGTGTAGCAAGTGAATTTTCATTTAAAACTTGCAACACTACTACAATCTAAAACCTGGAATGCACAGCAATATGAATGCAGACATGCCATTATGCACAACTCACCGATTCAAACTTAACCAAGTGTCCTACAGTCTGATTTAGATAAAAATAAACTTTAATAACATTTATAAAGGTTATTAAAAGAATTTCTATATAATTATACATAAAAAACATGTAATCTGAAACTGTCACTCTTTATGTAGGGTATGGCTTTTTTTTATAGCGCCTCATTTTACTACCCATTCAGATTATACGCCTATGTAATAATTCCTTTGTTAGGGATGATAAATTTGAATTTAAAGAAAGTGTATCCACACTTGTGTGGAGGCAGAGTGGAAAACTATTTAAGGAATACGAACCTTGGTACACCCAACTGGGATCTCCCTGTAATCAGCAGTCCAATCTATTGCAAAAGTAACGCCTTAGACTACACAGCCACTGAAGTGGGTCATAAATAATATAGATATATTTGGAAAAACACACATTATAAAATAACATGTTAACATTATTGGCTGAAACAAAATGTATTTGTATTTCTTAAAAGTTTCTTTTACCAGAAGCCGAGTCATTGTGCCGGATGAGGACCAGACCACAGTCTTGAATATTTCCCCAACTTTTCTGTCTCAAGTAACTTGATCGATACCTCTCTAGTGCTCTCCATCTCTCGAAATTTGCTGTTTGACCAAGTATAATTGGTGTATACTCGAATAAGCCATTCGGTGTGTGCATTTATGTATTGAATTTATTTAAAATACTATTTAATCAACTACTGGTACTATAAGAAATAGATGTGTGTATTATTGATTATATTCCACAAGTGAAAACTGCTTTGTTTCTTGTCTACATAAAGTCACATATTACTAACTGTTACAGGTGTGAAATCAAAGAGGTTTATGGGAAATGTTGAAGATCCAAATGATATAGAATCAAGGTCATCTGTTACAGCATCATCATGGGATCCTCCAATAGGCATTTCATCAAAAGTCGATTTTTCTATTTTCTACAAAGTACAGGATAAACAATTTTTTAAATGTCCTCGTTGCCATAACATATACCAAAGAAAGGGCTCTTTAGTCAAACATATCAAATATGGTTGTGGCAAAGCTCCACAGTTTCAATGCCCTTTTTGTCATCATAAATCATATTACAAAGCAGATTTAAAGAAACACATTGTTCGGCGACATTCAAGTTTATAATTCAATAAATGTATCATGTTGTCTTGTATTTAATTTTAGAATGGGTGTGATTTGATTTGTATTAAAAATAGAGAGAGCATCTATAAAACAGAGTGATGTTGTCTACTCTTTAGAAGGAGATTTATTTGATTGAAAGTTATGTGTGCTAGAAACTGAAAACTTGCATTCTGAAGTTGTATTCATGTTAAACTTAGAACATTTTTTGCTTGCACATGAGTATTATCTAAACACTTTCGAGACATTATGAAGCAAATATAAATTTCCAGACAATAAATGACAGAATGAACATTTAGATTTTTCATTGCTCAATAGACATGTCACTTTCCTTATTGTTGTTTAGTATCAAATGTATCAGCAACAATATAAAGGGGATGCATTGTTGTCATTCTTGTCCAATAATTTGACTCACAAACAATGATTTTGCTATTAAATGTGTACTATTGAAGTGTAATAAAATCACTGCAATTTGAAAATTTTCTGTTTATTTAAAAATATATCCATTATTTTTGAAGGACCTTACTTCTTAATAGTATTATTTTGGCTCACCTTAAAGTCACTATCTCTTAGCTTCCTCAAATATTGTTTATTTATAACTTATAACCTGCATCAATGGTTACACAGTGTAAGACATTGGACTTGCAATAAAGTTAATTGCTGTCAAGAAGGAAGCCAAAGATTGAATCTTGACCAGGTGAGCAGGAAAAGCTTTTCCAACTCTTAACTTATGTTTTTATTACATCCTCTCTCAATGCTAATGTAGGTACACTTCTTCTAAACATATTTCCATACCCATACCCTTTGGATTGAACCATTCATGACTCCTGTGTTAACCATAATAGTTATAAAAAATATAAATTGTATTCTCATAAAAACCATTGGAACCCCTTTTCTACTCATACACTCTTTATCTGACAAATATTTCCATTGATTTATTTTTTCATTTGTAATTTTATTCATGGTCATACTGTACTATAGCATTAAACTAATAATCCCATTCGCCAATTATTAAATCATTTTACCATTTTATAATTGAATTATTAGCATTTGTTTATGTTATACACTTAACATTATTTTTAAAAATGTATGTTGACCTCGGTGGTCTTGGAGTAAAGTGCTTGCCTCAGGAACAGTGTTCATATGTTCAAACCCAGCCAGGGTTTTTCTTGAATGGTAAAAATTCAAAGCACAACTTCCTTCAGAGGGAGAGTAAAGCCATCAGTTCCATATCGATTATGGCATGTAAAACAACCCCGGACATGTTTGCTCGCGCTTATAGAAATTCTCGTGTGCTAATATAATCAATCGGTTCAGAAAGCTCACATAAATATTATTATTATTATTATTAGCACTGCGTCTTACTACCCGTTTTGGTTATACAGACTTATGCTAATATGTAATGGTAGGGTGATTGTAAGATGAAATGGAGGAGCTACAGTTTAACGTGGAATGAAAAAAGACACACAAAGATAAATGGTAAAGATATTTAATGTAGCGATTACTAATAAAATTACTAAATATATATATATATATATCTTATTTTAAAGCAAACGTAAATATTTAAATGCAAGTGTACTGTTAAAATAATTTCGATAAAATGATCACCTTACCTTAGTAGTATCCACAAGAAAACTGTTGGTTGTGAGAAGTAGTTTGACTGTCCTTCAACTCGTAGCATCATCCAAGCACCACTAGTACACTTGTAATAAATATATCTTGGTCAATGGAATTTGATCTAGATCCAGTAAACAAGCTTATTTTGTCAAGTTTCCCTCCACACTACTTCCTTACAACCTAATATATATATATATATATATATATAGTATATATATAGAGAGAGAGATATTTAGACCCGACTGGTATTAAATCCAATGGGCATAAGTTAAGGTCTAATTGTCAAGGTCATTTAGTCTGATTGGCTGATAGCGGTGGTTAGCGGCATCCAAATTCCAGCCGGGTCTGATAAGGGCATTTATTCCTAAGTGGTTTGCCACTTGTTCTACTCACAAATGAGGGTACATTTCCTCAAAATTATATCTTCCTCATCCCAATTAAAAATAGCATAGTATATAGATACATAGTATGCTAATATAATATATACATTATATATACTATGGGATGAGGAAGTTATGAGGAAATGTAACCTAATTTGTGGGGAGAATGAGTGGCAAACCACTTAAGAAATAACACCTTCCTCAAACCCTGCTGGAATTCGAACATCAACGCCCTCATTACCAGTCGGCCAGACTAAATGACCTTGACAATGAGACCATATCATATGCCCATTAGTGTTGGTACCAGTCAGGTATAAATTTTCTAAGTCAAAAAAATAAACGAAAAGTTTTTGCTTGCCAAAAGCAAGACTTATATATAAATCACAAACAACCAAAAATAATATTGAGTGCTTAAAATTAAAACATGGTAGACAGAAAAAAGTAATCATATTTGCAGCTTCAGAGTTTTATTGTAATTGGTTAGTATAAAATATTTAAATAAATCATTATTGCCTGACTCCACTAAGTTTGTCATGAAACAATAGCTAACAATAACATTTAATTCCACGAAGACAAATTTATTTTATGATGATAAAATAACTGATCCAGTGAATGTCACAAGTTATATGAAACTGGCTTAACAACATGGTATTTGCTATCAAAGAGTTGTAAAACTCTTTGTCAGCGTTTCTTTCCCTCAGACCACCTTCAGGCTGAGAACGTTTTGTACGGAAAATATATTGTTTCTTAGACTCACTGGCTATTTAACCCATATTCTGCCGTGGGTGTACTAAAGCTATTTGTGTGGGCTTGAAACCACTTTTCTACTCATACACTCTTTATCTGACAAATATTTCCATTGATTTAGATTTTCATTTATAATTTTATTCATGGTCATACTGTACTATAGCATTAAACTAATAACCCCATCTATCAGCTTCAATATGAAGTATTTGGACCAGCTAAATGTTAAAGTGGTTCATTGTTGGATGGCATTACAATAATATATGGTAACAAAATGTTGATTAACACCTGTCCTAAGGAATGCGTGTGCAATGCTCCTGGAAAAGGGTTAAGATAAATTAAATCAAGATAGTAATCACTACTTCCCACATATAAGTAAAATATATTAATAAATTTCTTAATGTCATTTTCATGGACATATAATTAATATAGATTGAAAATAAAATATGAATTCAAAATTTAGTATATTGTGATTTGACAGATTATTTATTACAGAAGAGATTTGGTGGCAGTCATCTTTAGTTACCATTGATACTATGATAAACTTATCAATATTCTGGCATTTTATTTTAAAATTTTAATACATCTTAACATATTTAAGTAATATTTTATTTTTCTAATAATGTTCATATTTATTTGGTAAGGACTGATATATCATATATCATCTTGGTTATTATTAAGAAAACATTATTTTTATGTCCAACTTTTTTTTTTATCATTTTGTCTTATCAGCCATTACATTTTCAGCCTAATTTATTCACTTTTTGGGTACTTATTTACCACTTTCAATATGCAACATTCAGTTATACAGTTTTTTTAAGCTATGATTCACCTCGGTGGTTTTGGGGTAAAGTGTAAGCCTCAGTACCCGATGTTGGTGGGTACAATCAAACACAGCCAAGTTTGACAGATTTTTCTCTAGTGATAAAATCCTTAGCACAACCTTTTTCTGAGAGAAAGCAAAGCCGTCAATCCCATGCCGATGGTGGCATGTAAAGGAACCCTGAAAGGTATGTGAAAATACCTTTCCCGGCAAAATGACTTCTAGGGGCATTTAATCTCCAACCAATATCCATGCAAAAACCATTCCAAACAACTTCTAGATCATCCAATTTTTTTAAAATTTCTGGTAGAAGACAAATTTATTTAGCTTCTAGAGGAAACTAATTTTCAAAAAGTTTCTGGTTAAGAATTACTTCAAAAAGCCTTGAGAATCATTTACATTTTTTAAAATTTCTAAGGAAAGACCCCTCAGAATAGCTTTTAGGTTCATCAATTTTTCTTGTAACATTTTCATGGGAAGGGTACTTATACTCCCTTTTGGGGTGGAGGGCAAACTCCTTTATTTTGCTAGCTGTCCCCTCCACCCTAGATAATTAAGTTTCTGCCACCATTGATACTTCTGTTTGATTAAAACACTAAAAGTTTCCCAGTCTGTGGGTAAAATATTTTGGTAAGCTTAACATTACAGACATTAAACTAGGGCAGGGCCGATTATCCCTTTTGCAGATATGGCAGATGCTGATATTTTGTTTCCGATATTGACGATAACCGATGCCGATTTTTATATATTAATTTTTTGCAACTAAATAATCACTATATTAATTCTCAGTTAAATGACAAAATAACTAAACAACTATTTATAACGGCGGTAAATTGGTACTTCGACATTACGCTTGAACGCACTCTAAGAACTAATCTTGATGAGCACTCAGTGAGCAATTGATCGGGCAGATCTTGGAGCGCTCAGTAATTAGCATGCAGCCGACGTCACACACCATGAAGAAAAGGAAAACACATGATTACTGAATGCGGCTCTGGGTAGCTAGCCCCTAGAGTACACAATAGCACAATAACGATACACTATCTTGGACGTATTCATTGTTTTTGCTGTGTGAATAAGTAATTAATTATTAGCGTAAAATATATGCATGATAAAAAATCGACTACCCTTTACCAATTCTGCCAATATTGGCCGATAAATCGGATCAGTTATCAGCCCAGCCCTACATTAAACATGCCTAAAAAATAAGGCCACTTGCAATTTTGAAATTGCTGCCCTTAGTTAACACAAAAAAGAATTGAAATAGCAACTATAGGCATTTTAATAGTTATAAATTGACTTTGCCTCCAATGGTTATGGAAATGTCCCCCCTTTCCTTCAAAATTTAATTCTAGCCACAACTTTGATTGTTTGTTCCCCCAAAAGAAAATATATTTGTGTGCCACTGACTGAAACTATTATACTTTTGACTTTTACACACAAAAATAACAATGCTTTTGTTACAAAAACTGCAACTAAATTTGTGTTCAAACTAAAAACCAGTGTTTAACTAGCTTTTTAAACATGCATATCTCTCTATTGTTCTTTCTAAATTATTTCAAAGAAAAAGTTTATATCTCTTTATTTAAAACATATCTTAGTCCACCTAATCATGTTTTTCTTTCTTGAATAATGTATTTGCCAGGTGTTTCATAGTATTAAGTTGTTAACATTCCGATATTAATTATTCTTTATTATTTAAGGGGGAAAATTTAAAATAAGATAAAGGTGTTTAGGTGTTTTAAATACTCAGATAGGTATTTAAATATATTTTTAAGTTTGTGTAAGAAAATATAAATAAGTTATAATACCAAAGAGTTTAAAGAGCTTAGGTATAAATATCATTTTTGATTAAATTTAATTATCCATATTTGATCTAAGATTGATTTTTCTGGATGATCATGGTGAGTATATATTTTATGTAATAATGTCTCTTGAGATAGCAAATAGTTAACAAGCTGTCAATTTACCTAATAATAGTTAATATTTAAACTAACATAACATGCTTTTTTGTATAAACTTATTGTATTATTGTTATGGTCATGTTTAAAACAATGGTTACTTAAAAATTATATATTTTTACACTCAATATAGACTGAGAGCATATTTACCCACCAATTTTTTTTTTTACTGCAATTATTGGTTGTTTATTGAAAGTAATATTTATCTTACTTTATTTATCTCTTTACCAATAATGTTGAGTAAATTGGTAAATTTAATAGTTCTACTAATTCAGGTTGTATAGAACTAGATATGAAAATATAGTAACATCAAACAATTATTACTTAAAATCAAAAATAGAAATCATAATATTTATTAACAATGGCGTAACAGATTTAATCTTGGACCCCCATGCAAGATTTATTTTCAGGCTCCCTTTTCCAAGTCATCTAACACCATTATAAATGTTACAAGAAATTATAAATAGTCCTAAATAATTACTAATTTAGTAATCACACCTTATAATGATTGCTTTAGCCTCGATTTTGTGTTGGGAACATAATCAGTCAGTCAGCTTGATTGCATGAAGATAAAATAATTGTGTGATATTTAAAACCGAATGAAATAGTTGAAATAATGCCATAGCTTAGCTATAATTTTACAACACCTTAAACTTATTCATCAATCTAAATTGCCAATAATCAGCACATAAGTTATTTGGTTACAATTATTTCCACCAAATTTATAGTAATTTAAAGTTCCCCTTGATACCACTGGGGGCATTGCAGGCCTGGGTGTTGTACCACTGTTTACTTATTCTTTTGATAAACTGATATCGAGAGTTTCTGTTTACCACCCTGTGCATTATGACAAGATGTAGCCCTAATGTGGCTCAGATGGTTCAAAATGATACTCCTGTCCACCAATATTTTTTTAGAAATGACAAAATGTTATCTATGTGTGTATCTTTAACTGAGACAATGTAGTTCATTTTCCATTTTTTTTGTTTTTTGAGCTAACATTATTGTTAGCACCACATCTTACTACCCGTTCGGGTCATACGCACTTACGCTAATGTGTAATAGTGGGGTGATTGTGAGATGAAATGTAGGACCTACAGTTTAACGTGGAATCCGGACCACAGTGGAGGCCTGGCATTCCCCACATTCACAAGATGTCTTATCAGAGGTGAAGGAAGGGTTTGGTAATCAGATAAATATGTGCCGGGACCGAGTATTGAACCCCGGCCGCCAGCACAGAAGTCTGACACCTTACCCCTAGACCGCCAGGTCACCCTTGAGCTAACAAAATAGCTCATTTAGCCTTTATAATTCTAATGGCATAATATTACTTTTCCTAGGAATAAAAATAAAAAATTGGTTTAATCCATGGCTATTGATTTAACCATTAATCTTTGTATATTTGTTATTTGGAGCATATTCTAAGCTAAACAGGATATAGCTATATTATACAATTTTATTTGGATAAATACATGAAATATAATCGTATATTAACGTGTAAACTCATATTTTTGATATTTATTATACCTACACTAAGTTAATGAACACACAATAAGGTAAGATATCTAGGTAAGAAAAACACTATTTAATGTAAAATGTTTTCTAAATTCGCTAGTGTGTATTTTCTCCTTTTATAATCCATATATATGAGTGTACTTTGTATGTAAAATATAATTTATTCATAAAAATATTCACCAATTTTATATTCCAAAGTAAATGTCTATATACAGCTTGTATTTTTTTCTTAGAAATCCAACATTTCATTGATAAGTATATAAATATATGCATCTGAATGAATATAATAAATTCACCTTGTTGACATTAATTCTTTATTAGGTCTTGAGAACATAAAAAAAATCTTAGAGTCTCTTCAATTTTGTTTTTTAAAATTATCAGAATACGATTTCAAAGATCTCAATTTTATTATAAAGTATTTTTCAATTGAATAAAATATTTAATCAACTTATAAATATTATTGACAGCTCAAAATTTCACCAGGATTTTCTCATTCTTTCCTCATATGAATATGGACACATTTTCTCTATTCTACCCCATAAGTTATAAATAGCCTGAGTTTTGAATATAATAGGCACAATAATTCAAAATTTTTATGTGAATATTTCCTTCTTCTTCCATATAATTGTCTCATCCCATTTTAAATATGTATAAACATTGCTTTGTTGTTAAGAAGAATTTAATCAGAAAAAATTTAGTTGAAAAGTTAATCAGAAATACTACTTATCTTTATAGTGTATATTTTGATCCCCCCCCCTCCCCCCAAATTAAAAATATGTCACAAATTACTAAATGTTCCAGATGTTCAACAGAAGATATCCTTGAAACATTTTACAAATCCAGAAGAAATGATATCGAATGTCTTTGTTCCGGACGAGTCTTCATTCGGCATCTCACCATTTGGCAGTTATTTCCCATGTGATACTCAAGAGCGACAATTTGTATGTCCTCAGTGCTTTAAAATATATAAATGGAGGAAATCATTAAACATTCACCTCAGATTTGGCTGTGGGAAAGATCCACAGTTTCAATGTCCTTTTTGTACACACAAATCTTATTTTAAAGGAGATCTGAAAAAACATATTAACAGGCTTCATAAAAATTAATATTCTTATAGATGTTTATGTGGTACTATTCTTTGTGGGTTTTTTTTTTAATATAAAGGGATAATATCCACATTTCAGACAGTGTTTTTGACAACTTCTTGAGATGGCACTTCCAATGATTAAATTTAATTTTATAACTAAGATGTGATTGAAATAGTGTATTATATTAAATGGCTTGATACCTTATTTTTTGTGATTTTTGTAAATCTCTTCTTTAATTTCCACAATGCTCTTGCAAATTTTTTCAAATTTAAATACAATTTAACTAACTGAAATATAATTTATTTTATTTTGTGCACTTTCAGAGACAATTTCAAATTGTTGGTTTCCACAGTCTGTCAACATGTGATGTTTAGTTGTTGTTTTTTTGCTAAGCTTGTGCCAAATATTACCTGTCTCATGGCGCTGTACATTGTTGCATTTACAGGTGACAGCTTTAGGGACTGCTTCCACATTAGCCTTAACCATGTGAAGAAAACTAACCACTCATAGAACATACATTTTATATAGTATATTTTGTTAGAAAGGACTGCACCTGACATTTAAAAAAAACTAAAACCAATTTCATTTATTCATATGTACAGGTATGTAATTTTAAGCTGTCACTTTAATATATTTACCAAAAAGCCAAATATTTATGGGACCAATTATGTGGAACTTAGACATTATAGAATCAAATTATCTCTGCTCTGCATCTTACTACCCGTCTGGGCTGTCTTCATATTTGGGGTAAGAAAGAGAAAGTAGAGTTTAAAGGAAATGTACTAACATTTTCATAAAGTAATAGTGAGGAACTTTCTGTTAAATATCACCTCAGTGCATTTGGTAGGCAAAAAACCAAAATAACAATGGTAAAAATCTTAATTTTTAAATTTTTGAATATTTCTTTGACTTTTATCTTACTATAGATAATTGTGTGAATAGGCGTATTTAATGGAATGCTCTGAGATAATATGGTGTGGATGCATGGTTATTAAAAGCAATCATGATGGTGTATGATGGAAGTAAAGCATGCATTAGAGTGGTTGTAGCTTTGAACAAATGGTTTGAGATTGAACAGGGAGATAGACAAGATCATGTTATGTCCCCATGGTTGTTAAATATTTTCTGGAAAAAGTGTATGAGGGATGCTTGTGAGGACGCCGCTGGTGTACAAATGGAAATGTGAATGTGAGAGTGCTGTTATGTGCGGGTCATGCCGAATTATTGGCTGAGAGTGAAAGTGACTTGTAGAATGCATTTAAATTGTTTGAAATTGGCGACAAGCAAAATTAATCTTTGTATAAATATCTCCAAAACTAAGGTTATAGTTTTTGAAAAGGACATCAGGAAATAATGGTTGGTTTAGTTTAAATGGAAAATTGTTATAACAAGTAAATGATTTTGTGTATCTGAGCAGAATGTTTTGTAAAAATGGAAGGATAGATGGTAAAATCGACAGACGAGTGAATGCACCTCAGTGAATGGTTGTATGTATGTGGACTAATGCAAAGAATGAATAAGAGGCAAAAATTGCAGTTTATAAAAGTGTGTTAATGCCAACATTGTTTTATGGATATAAACTTTGGGTTTGTCAGGAGAAACATAAGAATAAGGTGAATGTGTTTGGAATAAGATATCTAAAAAATGCATGTGGAAAAACTCGAATGAAGAAAGTTAATAAAGAATGAGTGTTGAAGGAATGGGGTTTGAAAGGAAATCCAATAGGTCAAAGTGAAAGAAACACATCTAACGTTGGTTTGGGCATGTTGAGAGGATGAGTGTAGATTGGCTGACAAAGAAAATATATGAATTTAGAGTGTGTGGCTCAAAAGGAAGGGGCAGGCTGTGTAAGACGTGGCTAAATGTTGTAAACAAATCTCTATAAAAGAGAAACAAAAAGAGTTTTAAAAATAAAAGATCATTTATGTGTATGGATGGTGTTGAACTGTGTCCTCTCTATAGTGAAACCATATTTAAAATGAGCTCTTTATTTTTTTTTATACCCCTTGATGGCACCTAGCAATACCAGTGTTGAATGACCCAAGCTCTCCCAATAAGCCCAGCCATTTTAACCTGGAAGCTGTGGGTATGGTGTTACCTTGTAAGGCGCACAGACGAACAACTTTTACAAGTGACTATTCACTACAGAGTCATACGTAGACAAATTGGACAAATTGCTTTAGTTGGAAGAGCACCCACTCCACTTCACAAATAGTCTGCTCCACTCAGTTTTCATTCTGCTGCTGTTTAGGAGTTTAGTTACAAACAGAAGAGTAATCACATCATTTTGATTTTTGTGATTAATTTATTTTTTCGTAGAATTGAAGATTTGTATTTTGACTGTAAAATTATACATTATTTACAAGTTGTCATTACATGCTATATTAAAACTTTTTATTTGCAATCCGTTTGAATTATTTCCATGGCCCAAACTTTGGTTGTCATCTATAAGTTTAAAGGCATGGTTCTAGAAGTAGGCCTGAGCCTCGAGTATACTATTTGGACAATAAGTGGTTGATTTCTCCTGGTGTTAAACAATCTTTTTTTTAGTCCCGCCTCTTACTGCTCGTTTGGTTTGGACAATAAATTGGGTAGAAAAGTGTTCCTAGTGAAATATCTTTAATTAAGTGTTTTTAATACACAATATTGAATCAGTTAAAAAAAAATAGAAGACAAAATGGAAACATTTTACAGTATAAAATAAAAGATTAATTACTAAATGAATACTTTTCACAAATAATATTTCACTCTTAAAAACAGGTAAAATTCTATTTAATATATTTGCTAATTTTGTCATTTTTATATTTAATTTTATTGTTGGGGAATTTGTTTTCTATGACTTGGTTTCTGAAACAATCTAACAAGCTATCTTTATATTTGGGGGCTGAGATTGTGGTATAATATATCCATCCTCACTGATAATTGAAAATTATCTTATACTCTCTGAACTTCTAACTATCCTTTGCTTGTGTTCTGTTATGTTTCACTTTTATTCATATACACCATTTCAAATTACAGTAGAGTCTCGGAAACTTGACCTAATGTGGGCTGAGATGGTGTTGAGTTATTGAAATGTTGAGTTTTACGAATGAACTTGCATTAGATGCATGTTTACTATGTCATGTTTACTAAACAAGGATGAATACAGTACAGTATCGGATATTATAGGTACAGTTGTACTGTACTGAAGTACTGTACAGTACCAACAGTAATAATTATATACATACAGTATAATATATTACATGTTAATATAATGGTGTATATACATACATGTAATATATAGAAATGAAGTATACTACTGTGCATATAATATTGTATTGATTCAAATAACACATTATTGAATTGGAAAACTAACAAACCCAACACTTGTAAAAACACCACAGCACGACTGTTACACTCGAGTTACACAAATTGAGAGGTTACACAGTTGAATGACCTTGGAGACTGGCACCAACAACTTTGTACACTTGCACGCTGTGTTGAGTTACATGAAATGTCGAGTGATTAAGTGTAGAGTTTCTGAGACTACTACATAAACAATTTTCAGCGATTCTATACATTGAGTTTATGAATTGAGGACTCTAATTTAATTCTTGACATGCACTAAGTTCTTACATCCACTGTCATCCTTTCTGGGTTGTTAATTACTTTCATGATCTTGAAATAATCCTAGTTCTGTAAGTTGGACATTTGTAAATGTTTTTTTTATAATAAGCTTTGCTATTTAATTCAGGAGTGAGAACATCAGTGTAAATTGTCTGGTCTATTAATTATTATTAATATTTTTTGTTTCTTTAGCTATCTGAATTAATGTTATCTCAATTATTGACAACAGTATAAACATAATTTACCAATTCAACATAATTTAGAAATTTGTTTCTTGAGATAGATTAAATAAAATATTTTGTTTCCTCTCCATCTGATTCACAGTACGCCTTATTATAAACAGCATTCACATAATCTGGTAGGTCATTGTAAATGAAAATTACATTTATCGAAATAAGTTCCATTTCGTGTGTTAAATTGTATATTATTTACAAAACTTATATTAAGAAAAAAGATGACCTCACTAGAAAATATTTTCAAACCATATTTTAGTTCTACTTAGTAGCCAGAAATCAACTATGATTTTTTTTTAAAGTGCATTAACATTATTATAGCTTTTTCTAAAGACATATGTGTGTGTATACAACACTATATCATTGTTCACCAATGAGAATATTGACTTTTAAGGTTGCTTATCATTATATTTGATTTTTCTTTAAGAGGTCATCAGTACCTCTTTGACTAGTCGCAGCAATGTAACCTGCCAACTATGTTCTTATTTTCATTGTAAAAGCTATAATTTTATGTTTCTCTCCCACATTCATGTACATTCTTACATATACCACCCATAACAAAATACATCTCAAATAGTGAAATGCAAGTTTCCTTAAAGAAATAAATCATTATATTTATCAGTGAGAAAATAGTTCTCCCAGGTGCTACAATCAAGTACTAAAATTAATGTTTTCAATGTGATTATATTCTCTGACTAGAGTTTAAATATAATTATGTCTTTTAAGTGTTGAATAAAACTTTTAAAAATATACATACAAAAAAACAAAAAAACAGCTTTAATCTTAATGCCAACTTGAAAAATGATCCTAAGCATATAATGAAGACTTGGTATTTCATTGATGGAACATTGACATTCAAAACCAAAGTAACCATTTTTCAAATCCAAGTTCAAGAGTAATTTTTACAAGTATTAAAATACATAATTACTAGCGATAATCTTTCAGGACCAATTAATCACTTATGAGCTTAACATTTTTAGTTTATTAAGCAAGGTTTGATGTAGTTTGGACTCTACATGAATTCATTAAGAACATGTAAGTTTATTTTCTTTTGATCAAGTGTTCTTGAAAGCTGGTCTTTGTTTTTTAGGTGTTTTGGCAACAATATTTCTATAATTCTCATTCCCTACCCCCCATCAATCAGCCCCCACGAATATTGAAACAGTATTTGTGCACATGCTTAAGATAACACAAGAAGATAGATAATTGAAAATCATATTTCATAATTATAGCAACATACTGACACTCATATTGGCCCTTTCACATAGATGATTAATTAGGCATTGGAGTGGATTATTTAAATCAATACTTATATAAATGCCTAATAGAAAACTTGAACTATTAGTAAAATTAGTTATGTTATATTAAAATGTTTGGATATAAAATAATATTAAAATATTTATTCTTATATATTTTTATTAAATCGACCTTGGTGGTCTTGGTCGTCTCTGGACCCAATATAAATGGGTTCAAACTCAGCTGTGCCTGATGGATGTTTCCTGAGCGATAAAAATCTGCAGCACAACATCCTTTGAAGGGGAAGTAAAACCATAGGCGTGTAAAATAACCCTGGAAGGTATGTGAAAATACCTTTCCTGCACTTTGGATGGAAGGCCCTTTTGCTCATTCATATAAATTCTCATATACTAATATAATCACTCGTCAGTGAACATTAAATGCTTCAAATATTTATATATTAATACTATTGTATTGGTAATATTGTTTTAATCATTTATGTTGAAATGGTTGAGTGAATATCGATGATTTAATGCCAATATTTTTTACAATGATTGCAAAAGGTGATTTAGATTGTTTGACTCAACCCACATTTTGTCATCATTGGTTAGGTCGAAGTTCAAATCCAAGCTTTACGATTTTGCGGTGTTTCCATATTTAAATGTATTATTGTGATTTATCCATCTTAACGCCATGCTAACATAAGTGTATTTTCTATTAGCTAACTTCTTAAGCTCAACCATGTTGACAACGTCACTAATATTCTTGCATTAAATGCACAACTAAACTAAACTAAATTATCAATATCATTATTGTTTTTCCAAAAGTGAAATAAATTATGTTTATAATTGTTCCAGAAGTGAAATCAGAGAGATTCATTTCATGCTTGAAGAGAAATTCCAGTGATATTATTATGAAAAATATTGCAAATCCAGACGAATTCGGCCTACATTCATTTGTTTCGTCTGCCTTATGGAATGTTGAAACTTCTGTTGGTATCTCATCACCAGTTGGAAATTCGTTTTTATGTGATGTACAGGAGAAACCATTTGTATGTCCTCGTTGCTTTAAAACATACAAGTGGAAGAATTCATTATACCTTCACCTCAGATTTGGGTGTGGCAAAGATCCACAGTTTCACTGTAATTTTTGTTCTTATAAATCATATTTTAAAGGAAATTTAAAGAAACACACTTCTCGACGCCATAAAAATGATTGATTTAATATATTTTTAAAGCTTGTATGTAATCATTGATTGAAGTTTGTTTGGTTCAAGATAAATTAAAAGAGGAGGTCCGGAAGACTGAAAATGTTAAAGTCAAAGCAATGGAAGAGTCAATAAATAATTTAATAAATTGTCATGAATATTTGTTAAACCAGATTGCAACAAGCTTTCTTTAAAACTGTAAGAGTTATGTTATTGTTTAATACGTCAGGAAAAAATTATGTAATTTTATATTGTATGGATGCATATAACCCGAATGGGTAGTAAGACGCTAATAATAATATATTGTATGTATAGAAGGAAGTGTGCTTGTGTATTTAGACAATAATACAAGTGTTCAATATTGTTTAAAATTAATATAAACATTTCCGTTTATTTGCATGGTTGTTTACTTTATGTATATTAGCTAATGAGCCTAAAATATATTTATATTTTTAAAAAGGTGTAGTGATTTCTGAAATTATTTGGATTTTTATTTTGATTATTTTTCTTTTAAATACTTACCCTTGATGTCTTTTTAAATAACTCTTACCAAATTGGGTTTAAATTGAATACACATTGTAGGCCCATATAACTGAACTCAATGCACTCTTTGGTATTATGAGTTCTTTTTCTCTTTTTAACAGCTCATTTTACTCACTATTTTCTCTTAATACACATAAAATTTGGCACCATACAAACAGCTCAATGAGCTATAAAAAATATTTGGAAGGCTGGGTGGGTCAAGTGGCCGACACGACTTGGACCAACTGCTAGACAAGCTCATGTATAGGAGTACAAAGTGATAGACAACCAAGCAATCACGGCTGAGATTGTTGGGAATGATAAGAGGTTATAATCCAAACAAATTTATAATATGTGTCGAGAGCAGTAGTTAAAATTGTGTGACTTTCACTTAACTGTGGCAAAGAACCAAAATAATCAATATAATCTCTTCATGGGAAATTGAACAATGTCTGAGGACAGATATCCATGCTTTTGATTCTGAGTAAGCTTTAAGTGCAAACATACTTTGCACGACTTTACCCATTTGGGAATGACCCAATCCATACCTTCTCAGAAAAATGGAGACTATTATTGGCAATGGTTTTGGACCCTCTTAAGTGGCCTCCTGTGATCAACTCATGAACTTACTTGAAATGGGTACAAGAATTGTGCACAGAAACTTTCCGACCAGAATGTCACAATGGTTTGTATGACCAGATATTATCCTTTATTTTAAAAGTTTTTTAAGCATCATGTTCTACTACCTGTTCAGGTTATATGCATAGTCACACTTTAGTGTTAGGGATGAGGAAGTTTGAGTTTAGAGGAAGTGTACCCACGTTTGTGTCAGGGGAGAGGGGAAAACCATTCTGGAAAAAACACCCTCAGTACATTCTACCAAGATTCAAACTCCGATCTCCTTGTCATCGGCACTCTAGTCCAATACGAGAGTGACACCTTATACCATGCATCCACCAAAGCAGAATAATCTTATTCGGCTGTTCTAATAGGGGATTAAATGTTCTAAGACACTAAATATCTGATTTGGGATCTCCTCTTCACTCCTCGATTTAATGATATAAAGTGTGGGCCACCACATTTCACAGAGTTTTGGAAAATGCTTAAATGCAATGCTATCAACACTATTTACTGTTTGTTTGAGATGTTTTGATAACCACTATAAAGTGTTTGAATATAAAACTCATTGTCTTAAAGATAGCTTCCAAACTTATTTATATTCAAACACAATGCCTAAGACTTCCAACTCAAAAGTGGCATCTTTTCTCTTGTGTGTGTAGGCTACAGCTGATTTAGACCACAGGTTGAAAGCCGCCTTGACACACACAACTCCAATTACAGTCGGAGGACGCATCAATTTGTAGAACCCATCAACTAAAATAGTTATTTTTAAACTCTTGAACACACAACACAATAAAATTGATTTATTTTTAAAAATAACTCCACTTGATTATTATTTTATTTTTTCTCCAAGAAAATCCAAGTTATCTTGAATGTAATATATCTGTAAAAATGAATAAGATGCAGTACACCTATTCACCATACTGCTCCAGGAGACCATTCTGTAAAAATATCAGGAATTGATAACACAACCATGTTGCAAAGGGGTCTAGCTTAATCTTTGCTGGATGTACTTATTTGTATAAGAACTGTTTGCTCTAGAAGCTCTAGCAATCAAATGATAAACTGACCGGCTGGACGAAGAATACTGGTGTGAGTCGTACCATTCGATGAAGTTTGTGTTAGTTCTGTTCATAAAGTTTCTTAACTTTTGAAATAGTTCGCCAACACGATGTTTTATTAATATGTGGAAGGTGTTGTTGCTTAGCAGCAAACCTAGCAATTAATTTAATGTTTAGCTCATCATTCTAATGTGATTAGTCATCACCCTGCTTTGTTTTGTTTAGAAGTTGTCTGTGCATGTGTTGCGATTTTCAAGATGACTGAGTTTCATGAGCAGCACATCAAAATTAAATATTACGTTAAACTTGGGGAAATGTTTACGGAAACTTATGAAATGATGAAACAAGTTTATGTTGATCAGTGTTAGCTTGTACACAGTGTTGTGAATGGGTTTAAGTGATTCAAAGGTGGTCGGCAGTCTACTGAGATGATCTGCATTAAGAGTGACCCTTGACATCAACTGAAGACATTCATGTGGCCCAAGTTCAGTTAAGCTTGTGTTCAAATTGTCGGTTGACTGTTAGATAAATTGCAGATAAGTGAAACATTTAAATGAAGTCGTGTTTTGACATCTTGACCAAAAAATTGGAAATATGTCGAGTTGCTGCAAAGTTCAACCCATGGCTGCTGACTCAGGATCAGAGAGACACTCATGTTGCAATTTGTCAGAACTTTTGGATCATGTAAATGAGGACGGAAATTTCATGATGAGAGTTATCACTGGTAATGAGAAATGGGTTTACAGCTACAATGTCGAGACAAAAATGCAGTCTTCACAGTGGATTGTAAAAAACTCGCCAAGACCAAAAAAAAAGTGCAGCAGGTCATGTCAAAGGTGAAAATCAAGCTGCTGGTGGGGTTTTTTTTTACATTGAGAGTGTTGTTTATCACGAATTCTTACCAGAAAGATAAACAGTGAATCAGTGTTATTATAACAAAGTGCAGAGATGTCTGAGAGAAAATGTCAGGAGATAAAGGCCTAAGCTATGGAAAAACAAATTTTTGTTCCTGCATCATGACAACGCGCTTGCACACTGCTGGATTGTGACTCTTGAGTCAAAACAGAGACAACTGCACTCCCAGCCTCCCTCCTCACCTAACCTGTCCCTCGCCTACTTTTTTCTGTTTCTAAAACTAAAATCCATGTTGTAAGGGCGAAGATTCAACACCGTTGAAGACATCAAAGAAAAAATTGCAGGTAGACCCACGCACGATCCCGAGAAACACCTATCAGTAATGCTTCAAGAAGGGGAAATAGTTTTGGGAGTGGTGTATCAACTGAGGAAGAGATTACTTCGAAGGTGATGAAGCTGTATAAGTTGTTGGTAGGCCTGAAAAAATTCTTTAAAAAAATTTCGAGAACTTTTTAAACATACCTCATATACAGGCTGGTACTAACTTTGTATCTACAATCTCAGGCTGACACAGTATGGGCTGCATTTGTAGCACTACTACCATTTACACACTTAAGCTTTATTTATGATTAGTGTTTTCATCTTAATATATATATTTACATAAACATACACTAATATACTAATATGATTATTCTCACTCTATTACTGCATTTGAAATAAATTCAGAATTTGTCACAAAACACCAATTGTGACTCGACCAATGGCCATGCTCTCTAAGACATTGCACTTTCTTTCCTCAAAGTCTTGGCCAGGAGCACTGAGGGTTAAGGATGTGGTATTGAAATAAAAGTATCGACACTATACTCAATAAAAGTATTGGAAGAAAAATATTGATATCATACTGGTATTGAAAGAAAATTATCGATACCACTAAGTATCGTTATAGAAATTTTATTCCGGAAGAATTTTTATTTGTATCTATCCACAATTCACTTCTGTGAGCTGCAATTTTTTAACTACATTAATAATTTGTATTAACTATCAAGATAAATCGTTAACTATTGACAAACAATAGAAGAATGGACTATATGCCCTGCCTCATCTGCCTAAACAATGCACATAAACTTTTCTGCTTCATCTGCTTGGGACACTTTTGAGTTCATTGACCCTTACAACGCTTCTTTAGTCTAGTTTGATATGTTATTATTATTATTAGCACCGAGTCTTACTACCCGTTCGGGTTATACGCACTTATGCTAATGTGTAATGGTAGGGCGATTGTGAGATGAAATGGAGGACCTACAGTTTAACGTGGAATCCGAACCACGGTGGAGGCCTGACATTCCCAAGATGTCTTGTCAGAGGTGAAGGAAGGGTTTGGTAATCAGATAAATCTGTGCCGGGACCGAGGATTGAACCCCGGCCGCCAGCATAGAAGTCTGACACCTTACCCCTAGACCGCTAGGTCACCGTTAGTAGTTTGATATGGTTGTGCTCATTGGTAAAGGAAGAAGTAGAAGACTGGTCACCACTTGCTCCCTCGCCTGGTCAGGGATCAGGTTGTATTGAAAAACAAAGAGGAAAGAACAACTATAATTTATGATGAGTCAAAAGAGATTGAATCCTAGAGCTGCTTCTTGCTTGTCGTGCAGAAAATTAGTGAGGATTGAGAAATAGTGTCGGTTGTTCTTCCTCCACAGTCCAACCTAGTAAACGTTTAAGCCCAGCATGAGTGAAAATATCAAAAAGTTGTTTCTTTTGATACCGATCTGATACCGGAATGTGGGTACTGATATCAGTAAAAGTATCTGGAAAAATAATTGAGGAACAAACATATCATCATAGAAAACAAATTTTGCAATCTGTTGTTCTTTCAATGACGAATATAAAAAGATGAAGGGAGGTATTTGTACATCCCATAGTGACTGTTATCCTTACTAGGCCTATAAAACTAGGCTCAATTGCAGACACGTAGCTAACAAGGGAGCTGGGTGTCTGGTCATATCTCATCGAAATGGTCGACTATTACCACATTTTATTAAAATTTAAATGCATTATTTCAAGACAAAGGAAAATAAATATATGCTATCATCAAGTAATAAACTACAGTAAAACTCCAATAAGCCGAACTAATTGGGACTGAGGCCTGTTCAGATTAGCGAAATTTTCAGACTCTTCAAGGTGTTTTTATATTTCCAGAAACTGATGTTATCTTGCATACGGAAGAAGTAATGACCTTGGGAAGGATACTTCCGCTCATCATCAGAGGACACTGATGGAGTATGGAATTGAAAAGAACTAGGGATAGGCCTAATTTGCAAAACATAATGACATAAAAATATAAAATGTAAATTCTCTACTGTACGTACCTCTTTCTCTTTTCTTTGATTTATTTTTGACCTATTTGAATCACCCAAAATTTCTGATTATCGGGGTCCAGACTACCGAGCTTCTTCTGTATAATACTATGATATATTAATAATGTAATCTATGCACACAGCCAAGGGAGAGGGGGAGGGGGTTCTAGGGGTCTTCCATGGTATTGTGTATCCACTGCAGCTGGCTTTTAATTATATCATATGGATTTTAACTGTAAGCCAATGATTTTATATAACATTTTAAGCTAAGGTAATTACTTTTGCAACTATTATAGCATCTTTTTTTTCCTTCACAGTAAATATAATATTTCTCCAGCATAAATATAAGAGTTTAATTTTCTACATTTTAATATGAACCATTCTTAAATATCTGTGAATACCTGTGGAACTTGATGAGAACTTTTCTCCTAATTTAAAAATTTTCTCATCAAATGTTAATCTGCTCATGAGATATATTCAAGAACTGTTGAGATTTATATGTGTAGAGAATTAAACGATCTGTTTCTACTTGACAAAATTTGAGCTATTTCGCCAAAATAAAATTTGCTATGAAAACTGCAAAAGACCTTTTATCGCTTCCTCTTCTACCCCATCTTGTATAAGTTTATGTTCTTGACCACCCTCCTTATAAAATGAATACTCATTGTGTGTCGGAACACATTGCTAAAGGTATGATATTTCGTGCTTTGTGTTTTCCTCCCCCTATCACCACACTTTCCCCCCCCCACAACTCCATCACTCTCCAACGCCAAACTTTAATTATAGAAAAGAAGTATGAAATTTTATACTTTTAATATATATATGAATTTATCAAGGTATCAAAGAAAATAATTAGGTGTAAATTTAGATCTACAGAGTTGTATCTTAGATTGAAATTTATTTCATGTACTTTAATAAACGTTCTATTAATTGTTTAGAAATGCAAACACATTGTTTAAAATTACATTTGTAACTAATAAGGGTGATAGTGGGGGCGGGAGGAATTATACTTTTATATACGGTAGCTATTTTATCATAGGTTTCTTAAGGTATCATAGTATAACTTGGGTTTTTTAGGCTCATACTGAAATTTGAAAACCACAATTATTTAATAATATAGGTCATCAAAATGAGTTGGGAAAATTCCCTGAATCCTCTCGGAAATAAGTTTTATGCCTTGACAGTTACATATTTACTGTGCATTATATTTATACACAACCCTGTTGAGATTGATATTAATTATGTGGCATACTTGTTGCATGTCAAACTAAGCTGTTTACATTTTATAAAGTGTTTTTTTTTTACATAAATAAGTTAAAGCGACAATTTTAAAATCCATAAAGCCTTGTTCTGAGTGTTTTAAAACTTACTAAACAATAGGTTCATGTTTTACAACTAAATTTAATTTTGAACTTTTTTTTTATTGGTTTGTGTTTGTTGAATATAAATACAGAAACTTATGATTATAAATTAATATATTGTTTTCTTTTACATATCATTCTTTGAACAGATTAAAATGTGTTAAATAACAATAGCAAATAAAAAACTTATAAATCTTCCAGTACAATCCTTTTTTATTATTTTATTTAGGTACTTTTTCCTTTAAATGATATTTTAAAAACCATCTTGTTATTAACAACATTGATTTTGAAGATAGAATTAAAAAATATCTTTATGTTAGGCATATCATATAATAAACTAAAATATTTTAAGTAGACTTGTTTAATCTGGATTATTTTTAACTAGGTCATTAATAAATAATAAATAATTATTTGGCAATACATTTCTCATTCAATCAAACGGTAATATAAGTTAAATGGCTACCGGTACCATACATTACATACCATTTCATCTTTGCACAATTTAAATAATATATCAAACCTAGCTGAAGCCAATGGATTTTTACTGAGAAATACGAATTTGTAGTTCAATTTCCTTTGAAAAGGAAGAGTATCTATCAGTCCCATATCAATTCAGGCATTTAAAAATTTTCCTGAAAGACATATGAAATAAATTTTTGTCAAAAAATGATGGGGTTTTTTGCTCACTCATAGAAATTCAGTACGGAAGGCAACAGGAAAGAAGCTGAACTTAGATTATTTCCTGAGTGTGTCCTTTCTTCTAGTTGGAGCAGGGCAAAGAAGTAGGGGGGAACGAGGGGGGGGGGGAAGGGGCAGAACTAACAAGCTCATCAAACCAACTATCATGTTGCATACTTTCAATCATTCATTAGTTACCTGGTTTAATAGTAAGCCCATCTTTAGAAATACAAACATATTCCATGTTTTATTTTAATATCTGTTGTTAATATCGCCTATAGGCTGTGCAACTATATATATATATATTGTGGTTTCTCTACAGGATTTCAAGTCACATAACACATACTATCTAGCTAAAGTACATATAATTTTAAAGGTGTTTCACTCTTATCAAAGCAAATTCTTTATTCAAACTAACAATAACAAATTTTTTTTTACAGGAGTTAAATTTTGGAAATCCTTACCAGAACATTGTCTCCAGTTTAACCACCAGGATGAAGTTACAGATGACACGACACATTTTATGTCATCTCTTCAGGAATACGGACCAAGAGCAGTAAAGGACAACTATGATAAATCAGACACTTTATCTTTGCTCATTGATTCCCAGAATGTATCATATAAACATACATCTTTGAAGTGTTTTGTATGTCCTAAGTGTGCGAGAATCTATCAGAGAAAGCAATCACTCTACCTCCATCAGAAACACGAGTGCGGGAAAGAACCACAGTTTGTTTGTCCGTACTGTACGTATAGAGCTAAACTCAAAGGGAACTTAGTGAGACATATTGCAACCAAGCACGAAATGAAAATGTAAACTTACATTTAATCAGTGGGTGGCTTTCTAAAAATTATTGCTATTCTCATGGTCACAATTTATTACTGTAATTATACTTTTTAAAATATTGATTATATAATTTTTTTTTTAAAGTTTATTCCAAACGGGTCGATATATTATTTATTAAGTTGTAATCACCCTTCAACTGAACATTACACGTTATTTATGTCAAAATTAACAAGCTTGTACATCACTTGGAATTTCTTGTCATATATGTTATGCACTGTGTTCCCATGGTGATAAGACTTTGATTTTCTGTTTGAAATGTAGTTCTTAGAAATAAATAATATATCATTGAATCTAAATAAAAATTAAAACACATGCATTTGAGTGTTCATTACTTTTAATGTCGCACTAAATAGTTGACACACACTACTTTTATAAATGTATCTTAGATTAAAAGAATAAAATTATCTTATTTAAAAACAAAATCTATTCTTTTTCTTTTGGAATAACATGTTTCATATTGTAGAGTCAAAAGTTTAAATTGTTGTAGTTGAACGTGAAAGTGTCTATTATATATGTAGATTTGTAGAGTGAACAATAAATTGTTACAAATTTGATAATCCATGTAGCCCAAGCTGGAATGTGTTTGTGTAGTGAAAGAAGTGGGCAGGTTTTTAGGTACGAGCACGCGTCTATAGTCTTGTTACAGGCTTGTTAGAGGCTAGTCGTGGTGTAGTCGTGTCGATAGACTTATTGAGAGTTACCAGGGGACAGCCTAGGATTGTTTTTCAGGGTTGCTCTGGTTGGTAAAGATTGTGTTAAGGTTGTCAGACTACCACACATGTAGGGACTAAAGTGGATAAAAGGGTTCATGGGCTTGTAGGATGTGACAAAGACTTGCTTGTAGTGTTTACACTTATGCCTTGTACAACTTTTACATATCCTTACATGTGGCATACTCATTTTCGACAACAATGTGCCAAAATCCAATTTCCTGACACCAATCTATCACTGCCCAATTCTTACTAGTGGCATTTGCTCATACCAACCTCAGGATAGAGTTATTGTAAGAATACGTCATTGGCCATCAAATTTAATGTTTTTACAAACATAATACACCTTTCTATATATAGATACTATATTAAAATCATATGTATCGGTACATGGTATTGGTTATCTATATTTTTACAATAATATTAGCATATCCTGTGTGTGTCCACAAATATAAACATTGAACATACAACATGATAATTTCTTGGTTCCAGAGTGGAACCATGAATCTTAATCCTCTACCAAATTCTTAAATTTTTCCATCAAAATTATATTTCCAAACATGTGAAACATATCCTTGAAGAAGAAAATATATAGCAATTATTTCTGTTCCAGGATACACATCAGACAACTTATTCAGGTTACCGGAACCTCAAAGCGATTGGAATTTAGGAAATATGGAAGAAACACCTAAACCTATCACAAATGTGCCATCTGAAAACAGAAATAACAAATCATTTTGTAAACATGTTTCATCATCTCTTACCTACAAACCAATTATTTCAAAAGCTAATACCAAAAATATCTCTTTTGGTCAAAGCCTTTATGATGAATACATCCAACAAGAGGATAATGACAATTCACATGAGTTACTTTTACAATGGAGTGACAGAGCTTCTTCAGAAACCACAGATAATAAGTCGGTTACTAAAAATACATATCAATGTCTTCAGTGTGGAAAAATGTATACATGGAAAAAGTCTTTTTTATTGCACTTACGTTACGAATGTGGCAAAGAACCTCAATTCCAGTGTCCACACTGTCCCTATAGAGCAAAACAAAGGGGGACGCTAACAACCCATGTTAAAGTCTTGCACAGAGACCAAAACTAAACTATGCTCTTTAATTAAATGCAAATATAATAAGCAGCAGCTTAGCACTTTTTTTTTTGTTTCATACCATAAAATTCAATGTAAAGAGAATAGAAGGTAGGGCCGGGTGGAGAACTACATTTTATTGGCTGAGCTTGGGATATAATTCATACACAAGGCCATATGGAAGATGTACTAAGTTGTGAAAAATAAGAACACATCTTAGAACCTTAAATAATAAATGAACTTTTAAAAGCCACACCAATGTTCAATTAACATTATTACTTTACATATTTAAAAAACAACATATGTTTGGCTATTCTTGTATTAAAATATAAGTGCTATGTACCGGTTGATGTAAGCAATGCCATAATCAAATTAATCCAGGGGGTGTTACCTTTATTTTCTTTTTACATTGATAAAATTTGCATGTTACACCTACATATAAAATAAATTAAAATAACAGTAAATAGTTCAATAGTAAAATCATATTTGAATAGCAGAATTTGCATTTGATGGGTCTCATTAACACATTATTTCCGGATCAAAGAGACATAAAAGGTAATTTTACAGTGTTAATTCTATGAGAGAAAAATTAATTTTAAAGAATTTGTATCTTGATATCTTGAAAATTTGATAATGTTGATGACAGACATGTAAGAAAATGGCTCACTTGAATGTAGTTTTCAAAATATTTTTAGACTGTAAAACAAATTATATTTTGGATTTTGAATTTGGTTTAATATATGTATATATTTCAAATTAATAATAAAAATGTTTAATATTATACATGATAACAAAATACAGACTAAACAATAATTAATGTTCAAAAATATATATTAAATTAAACAGATCAGTATTGTAAGATAAAAGCAATAATAGTTCAATAGTTGTAATCATGTGTTGTTCTTTGATTGTTTAATTTTTTAAATTACTCGAATAAGTCTTCGCAGGTAGCATGACCTTTTTGCTTGTTTTATCATGCACTGAAGAAACTTTACAACAAAATAAAAATGATTTTAAAATGCATACAACTATAAAACAATTTTTCTTATTTAAAAATATTTAAATATATTTTATAACAACTAAGTCATCAGAATGTCTTTTTTTTGATTAGTATGGATTAGAATTCATTATTATTGGCGGTATGGTATTTATGTTATTTAATTTTCCTATCTTTTTTGAAAATGTGTCATCTAAGCTCGAAAACTAAATTTATTTAAAATAAAAATTAGAGCATTCTAATTTGTATAGTATTTTTGTGATATTAAGCCCTAAATACAGTGGCGTAGCAAGGGCATTTGGTGTCCGGGTGTCTCTATTTTGACTGCAATACCAATCCTGTAAAAAGTCAACAAAATAACTAACTTCAACTCAATACAATGCAGTTAAAACAGTGAACCCCTGGCCTAACATAAGACAGTTAAACTCACTATATTCGTATTAAAATGCCACTTGGTAAAAATAAAAGTGAAATATTAGATGTTTAGGAAACAAACAATACAAATTCTTATTTTGTATACTATGTATGATAAAAGTAAATAGTCCCTACTTACAATACATATTTAAATAATTCTAAGTTTTAAATTCTATACTAGTACTTAGATAGTTTAAAAAATGAACAGCTAACAATACTCAACATTTCTGTCTACAAAACTTTAATCCCGCAAATTGCAAAATAACTTTATTAAAATTATTTTTGTTAAAACTACTTGGTGCTTAATTGATAGTATAGCGACATTTAAGAGTCTTAACTTGGTCATGTTGGAACAGAGATAGGGTTTTATTAATTTTAGTTTTGAAAATATTTGTTCACACGAATAAATCGATACACAAACTCTTTAAAAAATCGTAATGCTAGAGATAAGTTTGTTCTTGAATCGCTATAGTCATATTCGATGATGAACTCCAAAAATTTGATTGATATCAGCCACTTTTAAATGTCTTCTAAACGAACGATCTCTACAATATTGTCTTCATTGGAAAATTCACTAATAAAATTAGGATTTCAATAGTTTTTAATAATAATAATAATAATAATAATGATTATTATTATTATTATTATTACTGAATAGTTTTTAATATTAATAATAATAATTATTATTATTATTATTAAAAACTATTAATTATTATTATTATTTAACTATTATGAATAGTTTTCAACCTTTTTTTTTGTGTGTGTACAAAATGCCCCTTGACCAATGGTACCCGATGTGGCCCCCTTCAACCTCGCTTGCTACGCCGCTGCATAGATACCTTAAAAAATAAGTTTTAAAAGTAGCGCCTATTCTTACACATATTTAAATCATATTTCCACTAAAAGTGTTAAATATGTTTCATACAAATCAAACAAACATGAAATAATTCACTTTGACCTTATAATGGCAATTCTAAATTACATATGGTTGATAATAACTTCTTCCAGGATGTACCAGCACAAGCTGGTCACAGATTACCTAAAAACAAACAAGTCATTAGTTGTATAAAACTGATAAAGATTTATACTTATTGGGTGATGTAAATTAATAAGGCCAGGGGTTTACTTGTCAAAATAGTTGATTTATGCAACTAAAGAATCTTGGCATCATAACTTGTCAAGTATATTAGTACCAAATTTGTCTAAATCGATTGATTTCTATTTTTTTTATAACATTTTTAATCTTTACACATCGTTTATGGTTCATGATTATATTTTAACATTTTGTCTAGTGGTTATACCTTTACTATTAATATGCCGATTTACATATATTTATATATAGATCATTCCTTTTGCCACCAAACATTCTCTCTCAACATTTTAGATGCCATAAAATAAAATATTAGGTTTAACAAATTCACTCAAAAGTCATTAAAATAATATTTTTTTCACATAATTTTAACCTTTACTCACAATTTTCATAAATAATATTCAAATCTCAATAATCTACCTTTGTAGAGTTTATTATATTCAAATTTCAATACAGAACTATTGCATTGTGGAAATTAACTACTAGAAACATGTGCTTTGATTTATAATTTCCAAAGATAAAATAACACTGTCATGTTTACTTATGTACTTATGATATATCGTTTTGATCTTTTTTTCTATGCTCAGGGCTCATTTTTGTCCTACTTGTTTTACTTTTGAGGAAAAACTTCTATTTTTACTACTTTTTTACCTCCAGAAGAAAGAAACCATTTGGCTTTTAGAGGTTGAAGTGTGGATCTTCCTTTTTGCTGGTAGGTTAGCAAAACAAAATATCGTATCATAATGTGTCACGTTGTTTGAATAAATTAAATGTATTCCCGAAAGTTTGTACAGTGTCTTTGAAATTCAATTGTTATAAAATTGTCTTTGGAGGTAGTGCTATGATGAACTATTTCCAACCAGAAAAGGCTAAATTAATAGGCTTGTCAAACCTTTACTTGTGTTACCTCATGGAAATACTGATGTTGAGCGAGGATTCTCACAAACATTGAACTATATTACTGACAACAGGACCTGTCTCTCTGAGGCATCCATCAGAGACATGCAGTCTACCAAAGATGGTTTCATACCTTACAACTATCAGTGCAACACAGTATCATTCACAAAGAATTTAATCAAGAAAGGATGTGGGGCCCATAAGTTGGACTTGGCTGGACTCAAAGAAGAGAAGAGAATTGAGGTTGAACAGAAGAAACAAGAGCAAGAAAATAAAGATGAAATAAAACCAAAGTGAAGAATTTCAAGCAAATAGGAAAGTTTTGGAAAAGAAATCGCAGGCAGCTAAAGAGGCAATTCAAAAAGAGAACCAGTTAGAAAAACAAGAATCAGAAGCTAAAGAATAAGTTCAATCTTACAAGTATTATTGTCAGAATCGAATGAAAGAATTAATAATGAAATGAAAATCAATGATCGAAAAGGTTTGCAAATAGCTCAAACTATGCTAGAAGCTCCAGTTAAAAAATTGGAAGAAAGTGAGTTTAGAAAATAAAAAACAAACAAAATTAAATTCAAAAGAGGAAGACAACAATGTTGAACTACTTTTGTGCAAGTCGATATGAATCATAGAAACCCAAATACAACTGAAAAAGTGAGTAATTTTTTTTTAACATAAAACCCTAACGGGTAGTAAGTTGCGGGAGTGAAAATAATAATTCTATTATGATGTATTACAAATTATTTTTTAAATATATTTTATTTTAAGGTGGAAGACAGTTTATTTTAACCTATGTTATCTTTTGATGATAATAAACATCACTATTTTAATGATTATCATTATTATTATTATTTTCTATTGTGTTTCACTATCATTATTTCCAAATTTGGATTTGTAATGAAATGACAAAGTAAAATAAATACTGTACTAAAGAGAAGATAAATTAAAGGGGTGGGGAAGGGGGGAGGAGATGAAAGGAGTATTGCAAGGAGTTGATGATGCTTGAGCATTCTTCCTTTCTTCTTTAATAAAATACTTTGGCATTGAGGTGAATATAGTGTTTTTAACATGTCCTACTTTTTTTTATCAAATTGGCAGTCCTACTTTTCCTACTTTTTGACACCCAAAATATACTATGAGGCCTGTACACTCTTTACAGATATGTATTCAAAATATGTATATCACCCTCGGTTAAAATAAATTTGCAATTAAAAAAACTTGTATATTTTATTTACATTTGAAACCAATATTACTTTATGATAATTTTAAACTTTTGTTTTTAATTGAACTAATGATTTTTGTTTTTAATTAGTCTCAGACGCATCCCTGATAAAACTCCAGCAATAATCTCCCAACCTGTTAACTCTCCACTTTCTTTGCTACCATTTTTCCACAACAGCAATGACTTGGTGAAAACGCTCACCATTTTTGTCACTAACTTCAAGATTTCATGGGAAAAGTCCAAATTTGAATGTAGGAGTGAATCTTTAGTGAAATATTGCACCCCGTTGTTTTATATGACTGAAGTAGTTTTCTCACGATTTCCTGGTAGTTGTATGCTTTATTGTTTCCCAAGAAATTGCTGGACTCATCTTTAAATGCCTTCCAAGCTGCTAGTTCAACTTCATTCAGAGTATAGTCAAAAGTTGTATCCTAAGTAAGTGTCCTTATTTTCGGACCAACAAAAATTCCTTGTATCTTTACCCCATTTTTATCAGGTTTGGGGTAATTTCTGATGCAGATATAAAATATCAAAGCCATCTTTTTTCATGGCCGTGACAAAGTTTCTTACTAAACCAAGTTTCATATGGATATTGGTTGTAAGATTACTTTTGCGGTTTTGACTAAAGGATTGTGTACAACATTATTTTACCCCCTGGGGTCAGTTTCTGAGGTTCATTCCAAAGTTTCACTGAGTAGTGCTTGTCCTTGTATCGGCTATTCCATTCACAAATAAAACAGCAATATTTTGTATAGATTAATTGGATGCTTAACAAGATTGCTAATATTTATAAGTTACCACTTATTTTCTAACGGTACGTTATTATTTTGTCAAATAGGTTTTTAATGTTTTCAAAAGTTTCATGCATGTGCATTGCGTAAGCAATTGATGTGGAGGAATATTTGTTACCATTGTGGAGAAGAATTGCTTTTATACTATGCTTTGATGAATCAATGAAAAGACTCCACTCATTGTAATATGATCTTTTCCTACTGAAACCATGACCCTGAGCGATAAGATCATTTGATCATTTAATGTAGAGGGCTGAATGTATCTCTTAATGTCCTCTTCCATAGAGACTGGTTTATCTCCATTGTTTTCATAAACAATGGTCTTCGTTTCAGGTGGTTTTGGATCTAGCAGGTCTTGACTGTGAAACACTGGCGGAAGGATGTTAAAGATGGATTTTATATTTAACTTTGTTTAAATTTCAAGAAAATTCTAGATTTTTTAAATTCAATTTAGTAAAACTAATGATTGCATTATTAAAGAGGTCAAATAAAATTGACAGAAATAAATAAACAAGACAATTCTTTAAATACTTAAATGATAGACATAATTAGATACTTTTTTTAATTTGTTTTAAAGCTGTGGTTGATACCAAAATTATATTTTTAAATCTGTTATCAGTTATGAAAAACACATCAAAATCATATATAGTGCATTAGAAAATAAAAAATTATGTATAGTAGTGAATTAATATTTTTTCTAAACTTTGATTCAGCATTAAATATGCAATTAGGGCGAAAAAATCAAATATTTTTTTAAGAATTTTAATCTCAAAGTGTAGCAAGTGTTGTCATGTTTAAATTTCCAATAATTATTTGGTAAGATTTTAAATCTTTTCAAGAATTCTGTTTCAATTTAAACACTTTATTAATCAGTTTTTTAAATTCATATAATTATCTTGAGCTTAATTCTATATGCTTTATGTAACCTATGGAATGGTAAACATTACTCAGTACAAATAAAACATGCACTAAAAAGGTCGCATCTGAACATAAGAACCTAACCTAGACTTTTGGTTTTGTGTGCCAATTCTTCCACCAACCAGTTGTCCAATGTTGTCCTGGACACAAAATCATACATCACTCATAATTTAAGGTTAATGTAAAATCAATTTTCTGATATTTTTTTGGTTGCATTTGGGTAAATGTCAAGCTACTTACCGAGTTTTAATATATTATGAGCTTATCATAGTTTTTGATAGGGACGGATCAGGAAATGATCGTCAGCTTAGTATAAATGGAAAACTATTAGAACAATTGAATGATTTTGTGTATAGGCCCATGAGCAGAATATTTTGTAAGAATGGAAGGATAGATGGTGAAATCTACAAATAGGTGAATACACCCCAAAGAGTTTTTGGATGTATGTGGACTAATGCAAAGAATGAAGTTTCAAAAGAGGCAAATATGATAGTATAAAAAAGTGTGCTAACACCAACATTGTTGTATGAATGTGAAGTGTGGGTGTATCAAGGTGAAACACGTGCGCAAGGTGAATGTGATTAGAATGAAATATCTAAGAAATGTATGTGGAAAAAGTCATATAGACAGAGTCAGTAATTAATTGGTGGTGAAGTGGTGTGGTTTGAAAGGGAGCCCAATGGGAAAGAAGCTTCTTACATTGGTTTGGACATGCTGAGAGGATGAATGTGGATTGAGTGACGAGGAAAATATATGAAGGTAGAGTGTGTGGATCAAAAGGAAGGAGTAGACCATATAAAGTTCGTTCATGGTAGGAGTTTACCTCTGAAAGGCCTTTTTCCCTACCAGAAATCTATTATATAGTAGGATATTGGTATGAAAAAAGACGTTTCAGAGGTAAACTCCTACTGTGAATGAAGTATAAGATGTGGTTAAATGTTGTAGACGAAAGTGTGAAAAATAAAGTTTGTATGCTTTAAAAGGTTCTTCTTTAAAATCAATTTCCCATACAGATGTTTGTATGCTGTTACTTTTACAGAATTGAATGCACTCGAAACGTAAAATATAAGCGAAGTTTATTTCAAGATATATTATAGTTACTTACTTACTCATTCTATCCCATTAGGAACTCGAAAGTTAATTTTCACAAGTACAAAAGTATGCCACCTATCCCTATCTTGAGCTAGTTATATCCAGTCTACCTCATTACACCCTATCCTTATATTGAGCTACTTCTATCCAGTCCACCTTTTTACACCCTATCTCTTCCAGGTCCATTCTAACGTATCTTCTCATCTGCATCTAGGTCTTCCCAATCATCTCTTCTTCCCCTTGGGTTTGGCAGTCAGTACCCTGAACAAGATTCTCCCATTCACGCAGCATGTCCTGCCCACAATAATCTATGAGACTTGATTATCCTAACAATGTCTTGTGATGAGTACAAGTTATTTAACTCATCATTATGTAGCCTCATCCACTCACCAGTAGCTTCATTTCTTTTTGGACCAAATATCTTCCTAAGCACCTTCTATTTTGTCACCCTTTACAAAAATTGATATTGTGATAGTTTTAAAATATTTAGCTTCAATCTCATTTATACTAATTGTACATTCAGATTGTGGTTCTAAAACACCAGTTTACCCTCAAACTGATTAGGAAGTTGGTTGAATTGGTTATGTTTTAAATGAAACGGTGGTACATTACTTAATATATTATGAAACAAACATATTCCTAAAGGATTTCTGATTGATCTAGAGCCATTATAAAAATTGTGTTGATGATTTCTCTCTATTTCAATTAATCATTAACATCTTTTGTTCACAGGAGTAACATTTTGGAGATCATCACCCCAATATATTGATCAGTTGAATGATAAATTAAATTCTCAAGTTGAATCTTCATGTAACAGCTTAGACTTTATGTCATCTCCTCAAAACCATGAACTAAGAATAATTATCGATGACCAAAAGTCAACATATAAACATACGCCTAAAGAATGTTTTGTGTGTACCCAGTGCTCTAAAATTTATCAGCGAAAGGAATCTCTTTATATCCATCAGAAACACGAGTGCGGGAAAGAGCCACAGTTTTTCTGTCCACATTGCACGCACAGAGCTAAACTCAAAGGGAACTTGATGAAACATATTGCATTTAAACACAAAATAAAACTGGGCTCTAGAACTTAATTATTGAGTGATTGATTGAAGATTATTACTAGTGTTTTATTTCACTTTGAACATTATTTTTACTTTTTACTTTAAGAAGCTATGTTTGTAATCGTGAACATTTTTGTCCTAGAGATTATGATGAAACTATGTTTTATGTGCCTCTAAAAAAATGATTTTACGATTCTCTTCTCATGTCTCTCTGTTGGTCATTGGCACCGATCTGAAATGAATGTATGAATGTTGTTCAAACTTGAAATAAAGATAATGAATGGTTGGTTATACCTCGAGTATTTTTTTATTTTGATCCTATTCTTTAACTTATGGGTAGTATACATTACAAATTAGACATTTTTTGAAAATGGCTTTAATGATTTTGTTTAAAATTAGGTTTGTGCTTTGAGATAATGTTTTATGTCCAATCTAGGTTCATTTTAATTCGATACAATAATGATATATGATAAAGTTATTGTTAAATAAGTTATCTACATAAAAATTAATAATGCTATGATTTAGAGAACTTTTAGGTTTGCATGTTCAAGTTATCTTACTCTGGAAAATTTAATTAAATACTCAACTTTCTCAATTAAAAGAAAATTAAAGCTATCAAAGTCATATTAATTAAATATGATGAAAACTTAAGTTGTTGTAATGTCAAATTTCAGTAATAAAGTTAGTCACGTAATTTAAAATTAATCTCTGTAAACTTTGTGGTTTTAAAACTTAAAAAAAAAATTGATTAAATACTATTAATCCCAGAGTTAATTGAATATATCCTTATACTTAACTAAAAGTTAGCATAAAACCCAAACGAGTAGTAAGACACAGTGCAAAAAGAAAAGTCATAAACATTATTTAATAATATAAGTTAGTGTACTCATTGTGGTTTAGTTGCTTTAATTTCTGGCTACATATCCAGAGGTCTCGGGTTTGATTCATGGTGTATCCAGAATTTTTTTTGAAGCAATGGGTCAAACTCAGCCTCATAAGGACAAATAAGGAACTAGCTGAATAAATAGGTAGCGTCTCTGGTCTAGAAAACTGATATTAACAGCCTGATGGTCCGTTGTGCTGAATACATGACACTCTTTATCACAAATGTTAGCATTATCATCATTGACAACGACGGCCACTCGGTTGGTATAGATAGATCGCAGGTTCAAGCCATGGATTTTTTTTTAAACTCATTGAGTAAACTAAAATCAAATAATTTCCTTCATAGAATCATATTTTACCAAGCAGGATTCCATGACTAGGAAATAGGGCTGCATCATTGAAGATGTTTAAAACTGAAAAAGGTGTGCATATGACAGAATTCTCAAAGTCTAACTTGAAAATGGCGGAAGGGACATATAATAAAATATTTGGCTTGTTAATTTTTCTAATAACAAGATTTCTTGTATATTAATTAATTAGATTAAATATTATTATGTATAAATTAATCCAAACAAATTATAAACAGTTAATTACTCAATTAATTATGAAACAACACAATAAGATAAATATGAAATGAAAAATTAGAATATATTAGGGTATTTTGATTTATAAGGTCAATTTCAGACATTTATTCGAGGAATCTATGTGTAATATATTTTTCATAATTTTCCTCCTATTATTTGACATAGTATTTGAATATTTTTTTTACTAAGCATTCCAATATTTTAAGATGTGTTTTCATTACAATTTAATTACTAAGTTAGTAATATTTTCTATTTAATATTTAGATGATGTTTACTCTTCAAGATTATTTCATCCATATTAACACACTTTACACTAAAGTATTTTTTAAAAAAAGCTAAAAACTTTATTCGCCAGCGATTTAATATACATTTCAATCATGGGGATTAAATTAAATAGCATATTACTTTGAACTTAAAGCAGAAAGAGATTGATGAGCAAATAATATTCAACAATATGTAAGCCAATAAATATTAATCTTCATCAAGAACAATATAGGAATATTAGATAATATAAATTCGAATAATTTTGGCATTGTATTATGTTCTTAAATCATTGTCAGATTAATGCTCATTTTATATCTTCTTATTGTATTTTAAAATTAATCATTTTTTATTTATATAACTTTTAAAATTAAAAACAATTTAGTGAGTGCTCTCCTCATCTAAAAAAAACTCTAAACAGGAGAGAAAATGCTTCTAAATGTTTCAAATATATTAGGTATATTACTTATTTTCATCCTCATCCTCATGAACTGTTTTTAGCCTGAGGCTGGGTCTGTTTAGTAAAATGCCTTCATCTTCCTCTGTCCTTCCACAATTCTTCCTCCTGCACCCTCTTCCACTCTCCTCCTCTCCCTTGCACTCTTGCTGCTCTCTGTTCCTTCCATCTTTTCCTTTGTCTCCCTTGCTATCTCTTCCCTACATACTTCGTATCCACCAATCTCCTTGGAATCCTCTCCCTTTCCACCCTCATTACGTGCCCATACCATCTCATCCTAGCTTCCTCTACTATCTCCTGTACCCCATCTCTAGACCTTACATCTTCATTCTTAATTCTCTCTTCTGGTGACAGCTAGTATGCTTCTCAAAAACTTCACTCTCATAGCCTCCACTTACTTATTATATATATAATAATATTATAATATTATAATATTATATATATATATAATATATATATTTAAGAGCGTGCATCACATGCCTATTAACTCTGTGATACAATTAGCCAGAAATAGTAAATTTACACTAACACATGGATAATTTCTGATTAAATATTAATAGAGATAAAGAGTTAATAAAAGTTCTAATTACTGAACATTGTTGAAATATTAAATGGTATTTTTGGATAAAAACGGAATTGAAAAGGCTATTTTTGACCATTTTAGAATGGCTTCACGGATAATCATTGTGCACAAATCTTCATTCTGTCATAATAGGGACATACTGCAGCTATTAACAAGAAACTTTGTCGCTTGGTCCCCCATCGTCACCGCAGAAAATGTCGAGTAATCATTCAAATACGAATGCACTGCACATATTTCTGGCATATCGTAGGTACTTTATTTTCCCTTTTACTCCAATACCTCATGAATGTGAGCCGGGAGCTGAGTTGGGCATGCTACAAGGACTCATATTATTATTATTTTTATACATATTTATCTTAAAATTCTAATTACATTTCACTATATTATTAAATACTATACTAGATTTACTATACCATATCAATATCTGGGAATCATTTACAAAATTTATCTCCTGGGGCCAATTTCATTTTTAAAGATGTTTATACTTTATAAACAATAATTTGTTAAAAACACACCACAAGGAGAATATGAGAAACAAGAGTAACAGTTTTGTTTATACTTTATTATTGATTTCTTATAAATACTAAAATTATTATGTTATTTTAGTTTGCACACACGTAAATAGTCTAATGAACAGTGTTTTCACTTTTGTTTTTAACTCAAAACATATTGAAACAAGCTCATAAGATTGGTCAAAAGTGATAGAAACAATAATGTAACATGGCCAAGCTATTATATTTGTTAGTTGCAGTTATAGCTGCATCTAAATATCATGTTCTTTTAAATTGAAAAATGACACGTGGATATGGGAATCGAACCCGGGACACTTAGCTTAGTACTCCAATTTTCTTACCACTGAGATATCTAGGAGTCGTCCCGCTGCCAGGGTCATTCTTCACTCATTTTTGGCTGACAATCTACACACGTCCACCACAGACTCTGCCTTAAAACATGCAGTTAAAGAGAAGATCAGGAACATTTATTGACCATCCAACAAAGTCAAACTAAATCACAATATTTCGGCATGGTCTGCTCTGGCTGCACAGTGCTAGTTGGAATAGTTTCTGCTTGTATTGCAATGTGCTACCTAGCATAAATATAATTTTATAAACATAATACCATGCACCATATTCTTTAACACTGCAGTTAATATTATGGCACTAACCTAAAATATTTGTTTATTTAAAATCAAGTCATGTTGACAATCATGAATATGTTTTTATTTGAAATTGAAAATAATCATGAATAAAGAGTTAGTTTTGCCATCACATAAATTGCTGCACCACTTAAGAATATTCTGCTTTCTATTTTCAGGGAATGTGTGAATCAAGTTCCATATTTATGAAAATGAATAAAACATTTTATTATTTCATAGACTCGATTTTACCATTTATTTAGATAGTCCTCCTCTTTTATTATATAATATGTTTAAATTAAGGGTGATTAGTAATTTAATATTAGTGTGTGGATGAGGAGGTATATCTCCAAACAAGTGCACTAGCATTCAGTTGACAAAATACTGGAAAACCAAATTTAGTTTTGTCTGAATCAAGATAGCACATTGTTACTGGGCGAACTTTACTAGACATCGCTTGTTAAAAGTATTAAATGCTTTAAGATAAGTCGGTCATTTAAAGGTGATAAATAAAAAATTATTACAATGATCTTCATGTAGCGTAGGTTAAAAATAGTGATAATATTTCTTATTGGAGTATTATCTTCATAACAACTTTTGTAATACTAAGCTGCACATTGAATTCATTTGCCGACTATATTGTTGTTTAATTTATACACTTATTCATTGTCAAAACTACACAAGTATTTATTTTATATGATCCTATTCAAAACAATAACATAAGAAATAACACTTCCTTGACCATATTTAATTTCAGAATCTTCATTTTTTTGAAATAAATAAATATAAGTTTGAACAATAAACATTATGTATACATATTTGTACAACATTTATTTTTGTTACAGGAAATACATTGGGAAACATATTGGGATATCCTGAGAGAGCTCGGTACTTGAGAAATAAGAACAAGTATTGTTCCATACCAATTGTGCCATCTCAAGATGAAAAAAACTATGCATATTTGAAACAAGTTTCAACATCTCAAATCTACAAACAAAATAATTTTGATTCCAAGAGTGATGATTCCAATCAATGCAGTTTTGAAAATATTCACATTGGAGAAAATGAAAACCCGCAAGATTTACTTCAAAAATGGAATGAAATAAATTATTTTGAAACCCCAGATGATCATGTTGAAAATAAGTCTCCTTCCATAAACAAATATCAATGTCCTCAGTGCAATAAAGTGTATACATGGAAGAAGTCTTTTGTATTGCACTTACGTTACGAATGTGGCAAGGATCCTCAATTCCAATGTCCACATTGTTCTTACAAAGCAAAACGAAAAGGAACACTTAAAGATCATCTAAAATCATTGCATAAATATGAAAACTAAATTTTATACCTGCTAGGCTTAAAATGTAAAAATATAAAAATAAAATGTATATTTAAATCATAATTTATTTTGAACAAACTATTCACATATTAGCCACACTTTTCTTCCATCGTTAATTGTTTAGAAATAGCAACCTAGACTATATTAATATAAGTGTATTTAAAAAGGAAGAAGAGGAGGGGGTTTCATGATCATATGCATTCAAATTATGGTACAAAAATGTAAAAGCTAAACCTACTTTTTTTTATTTTCTTGTGTCTTAAAGTATTTTACATTGTTAAAATGAAGACATAATAATTAAAATGGCTCCAAAATGTTGTCTCATTTTGAATGTATCTATTAAGTATATATATCATATAGATTTAATTACTTAAAAGTTGCACTAATTTTAAGAGCCCTATGATCCACCAATTTGAACTTATTAAATTGTACAATTAACTGTTATATAATCCACTTCAGTGGCCGCATAGTCTAAGGTGTCACTCTTTCAATAAACTAGACTGGCTATGATAGGGAGATTGGGGTTTGAATCTCGGCCAGGTATACTGAGGGTGGTTTTACTAAATGGTTTTACACTCTCCTCCATGCAAATGTGGGTACACTTCTTCTAAGTTCCACCTCACTCATCCCAGACACACTAGCATGATCAAGGTGTTTTTCCAACTTTTTTCTACATACTTTTTTTTATATATGATTATATGTATCTTAAAAGTAAATATATAAGTTTTATTTAAGGAGTTATGATTTTTTTTACTATGTATCTGTAGTAGATCGATAATCATTCTAGTGATACGATTCTTTAACTTTTTCAAAACAAAACACTTTGAGCTCTTGTTGATTAATTCATTCATTTATTACAAGAATGGTTTTACTTAAAAGAGTATTGCACATAATATTAATTTCATTTTTATTAGCAACTCATACCGGTGTAAGACATCTGCGCATGCAAGGAATTGAGAGCCCCAACAATTTTCAAAGAAACACAAAACTTAATTATTTAATTCTCAATAAACATGTGATCCAAATCAATTTCCCTTTGTTTAATTGATGTTAGAAGCTTAGGGCAAATCTCCCTTGTAATGTACGCTTTCAACAAGTGTTTGCCAAGTGTCACACATACAGTTGTTTTTATCACCGAGTCTTGCTATCTATTCAGGTTATACACATGGTAATTACTATAATGTGGTAGGGATGAGGAAGGAAGCACGTTAGAGGTAATCTACCCGCATTTGCCTGAAAGAGTGAAAAATGTTTTAGGGATAACTACCCTTAATAGACTCGACCAGGATTCAAATCCGATATTCCTGTCATCAGCAAGCCATTCTAACCTGAGAGAGATGCCTTAGAGTTTGACCATTCAGATACTGACACGGGTACCTACAGTAATAAAAGTGATTGGAGGTCAATGCCATAGCTGGGAGGGCAGGTGAGGTTTTAAGTTCAACCCTCCCCCCCCCTAAGGTTGTTAAAAAACTGCCTTATTTACAGTTTAAACAAAACAATAAAATATGAGTATATAGTTGGTAAACATAATTATAATGTTTATGTACATTTGAAAAAAATAGTTTGTGATTGTGTTCATTAGTCAGACAACAAAGCTGGAGAGAATAAGACAAAATATCAACAAAGAAAAGAGGGAATATTAGTGAATATGGGAAGAACTGTGTAAGTGGGTACATCTTTGAGATTAGATAACAACAAAACCCTTCAACTTGAAACTATTTGAATGGTAGCTCCAAGAAAATGTTGCAGGGCTAGGGTAAGTAGAGGGGGATGCAGGGGGGGGGATGGAGTTAACCACCCCCAATTCGTAACAGTTTGTTAAAATATAAATGGTGACAGTTTGAGAACAGCTTGTCTGGAGATAAGTGCATGTTATAAATCAATGGTCGTCAACGTTTTAGTAGTGGTGGGCTGAAGTAATATTGCAAAGTCGCTCAGCGTGCCAACAAACCCAAGCCCACCCAAATCGTTTATAACTTTATACTAGTCAACTAGTGTAACTATTAAAACAAATTTAAATTGATCTTGTAAAATGTAAATGTTACTACATGTTCTAAAATTGAATACATTAAATAACTCTTGTTTCTTGAATATTTAATATTTTAATATAAATCAGAATAAATACAAAAGTTATAAATGAATTTTGCAAAATTTAAGGCCTGCAGACATTATTTTTGAATCTTGAAACAAAACAATTTAATCATGGAAACATAAAACACATTATTAAAATTATTACATCAATGATTTTAATTAAAAATAAAAGTTTAATATTATTTTCATTCAAATCACTCAGTGTGCCATTGAAAATCATGGCACGCTTGTTGTAGGTTGCTGACCCGTGTTATAAATACTGTGTTATGTGAATGGGGCAATTTATTCCAAGGGGGAAAACTATTTTAAGGTTTTAAATAGGAATTGCCCGCCCACCACTTATGCCATTATTTAATAAGTACTCGATATAAATATTTGAACTTGGAAGTGGGCTATGTAAGTTTCTAAATGTTAAAAAAAAATGATGACAATGTATTTAATCCCTGCAATTAATTAACATTAAAATAAACTCCAGATATCTTCTAGAGTCATTTAATATTATACATTTTTCTTTTCTTGTGGCACTTCCCATTCCTCTTGGGTCTGATCCTTGCAGCTCAAGTAACACAAACAATTAACAAGTCAGTTGCACACCCTATCTACTCTTGTTTTCACTGAGATTGTGAAAGGAAATCACAAATTGAGTAGATTTTCTTAATTCCTTTTGTCAGTTATTCTACAGCTCACTTGGTGATGCCTTAGGTAAAAAACATAGGCATGTAATGTCAAAAACATTGTTAATTAATGTGCATTTATACATGAAGTTCCAGAGAATTATTTTATTTATGGTTTTATCTTTAACATAATCACCGTTATTTATTGTATGTTATTGATAAAATACTACTATCAATTATTAAATTTTGCTGATAGACAAGCAATACTTTTAAATGGGAAAAAAGATTCCATGATAAAATCCCATCAAACTTCTTGTTATTCTATATATTAATAATTTATTCTTTATTATCTTAGGAAATATGTTAAGGAGGGTGAATTTAATGAAATACAATAACATTCTTCTGTATAAAGGATGGCTACTGCACTGTGAAAAAGAAGAACATGCTCTTATAAACCAATAATAAATCAACCCATGACTATCAGGGTCAAGAATAGTTATTTCATCTCCAGTGGCCATGAGGCTTAAGGCATTAGACTCACACTGCATAAGGTCTCCATATCTGTATGCAATGTTGGTGGTTCCCCTTTATCCTAACTACTCTCTGATTCACTTAGTCTACACTACCCTCCTAATTCACACCCCTTAAATTGAGCTTATGAATAAACTGTTAAGTTTACTAATCAAAGAAAATTAGATGCAGACTAGTGTATATTACAACAATTTAAAGATATCATTATAGATTATACTGATTAATATAATATATTTATTTTTCATCTAATGTATTGGTTGACACTTGTTTTGGCAGAGATTCCATAGCTCTCTCTTCTTTGAATATGGATCTTGGTTTAACTAACACTCCAGGAAAACTTATTTTGTTGATAATAATGCAAACTACAATTTATGAGTAGCAAAAGGACCAGTCAAAATACATTATTAATTTAATATTAATCAGGTTGGCATACTTGTTACTAATTTTTTATTTCTTGTTTTAATTACAGGAATTTTAGATACGCAAGGCTTTCCTGGAACCATTAGAAAGTTATCTACATTTGGATTCAATTCCATTTCAAATAACACACTTGCTGATAACAATGTTACCTATTTATTGGATGAACAATATAGTTCTCCGCCACATAAAAAAAATAGGTTCCTCAAAAAATACAACCAAAAGTATGAGTTGGACACATCTCAAGAAACAAGACAAGAGTTCTTCCCTTGTCCTAATTGTGAGAGAATATATCGCTACAAATATAATTTGAACGGTCATCTGCGACTTGAGTGTGGAAAAGAACCGCAGTTTCAATGTCCATACTGCCCTCACAGAGTGAAACACAAACATAACTTACAGAAACATATTCAAGTGAAGCATGCTGGCCAACTTCAGTGAGCTCTTCCATGAAATACACTTGTGTACATGTATGATTTCTAAAATACACTTAAAGTCATTACTTTTCATTCTCTTTGAATTATGCAAAAACTTTTTATTTTTGAACTGAAAAAAATAGAAGAAAATTGAACCACCTTGTGGTTGTATATTTAAGTAGTTGGCTACTGTAGGCTATCATAGTTCAATCGCTCCTTTAAAAAAAGTCATTTTTGTGTATTGATTATTCATTTTATTTATTTAACTTAAGACTGGGGGTTTACTCTTGTGTTGTCTTAAGTGAAGTTAATCTTCCTGTTTATAAGTGGATTTAAACTTAAGATAATATTAATTTGACATAACATATTAAATAAAAGCCAGAAACTAGGCATAAAAATGTGTGTGTGTATTTTGTAAAATTATAACAATAAGACAATTTCTAGTGTAAAAGGAATTCATTGTATCGAAAACAGTTTATGTGGTTTTAACCTAAGGGAAATCCAGATTAAATATATTTTAGAATGATTTCCAGGCTTGGTTGGTCCACATTAGCATTGAAAGCATTGTTTGCCTAGTTTAAGTGAAATAAAACTGTATTTTATATTTATTTTAAATCACAAACTTAATACATTTTATAATGTACCCACAGTAGCCCTATGGCTTCTTTGGTGCTGACGGACAGCTTAAAGCTGACTTCTGACAGTCAACATTTAGCTATACACCTAAATTTTGACTGTCAGAAGTGACAGCTGATAAACACATGTTTTTGCAGATAATCTGGTTTGGCGTAGGGATACGTAATTTGGTCTGGTAACTTTTTAAAGCTGTCAGTCAGCACCAAAGAAGCCATGGGGGCTACTGTACACAACCTCTTTGTTTAAGCTTTGTATTGTTCCTTTATTCTTCGAGCAATATTTATTACATTCAAGCATATTTTTATGTATTCAATATGATAATTAAATACATTCTATACCATTAAAATTATTTAAATAAATAATTTAAAGACCAAATTTCCGGGGGTATGAATGGTCTGGGGCTTTACTCCCGCATTAGACTGGAATACTCGGGTGTGACAGATCCTTTATAAGTGATGGCAGACAATTTTATAAACTGAGGGAGATTTGTAATTATAATGTTCAACACACAAATTATAATTTTTTTATATAGAATGCATTGGATAATAATTACTAGCATATTTCAGCAAATATAACTCGTATATCATATATACTTGATACTGTGTAAAAGTGAGAGAAATAACTTAGAAAAATAATCCCCGAGCTTTAAAAATGTATAAAAAGTGTTGAAAGGGAAATGTGTACAATGGCATATGTATTTTTGTGTAAGGTAGGAAGAAAACACTAAAATCAATTTGGATATTTATAAACAGGTATTATTAGTATAATTTGTTAATACATTTTTTTGTCTTGTATTTTTAGTCCTAAACTGGAATTTCCTAAAAATAAGGTTTATCCTGAATAAGTTTCAACCCCCTCCCAAACACTCCATTGCCCCCCCCCCCCTCAAACCCCCCTGGTTGCTACCCAGTGCACATAACTTCTATTTAGTGATCCTCCATCATCAAAACTTAGAGAAACACTGACCTAAACAATAGCAAGCCGGTCAGTCTTGTATTTTATTTTTAAGTTTAAAAATAAATATATTTTAAGTTATTGAAAAGAAATTTATAAAAATAAAATGAGAGATGGAATTAATTCTAAGTTCAGGAGTCAAAGGAATATGAAGAACTCATTTTCTCAGGGGAAGGAGGAGTGAGGTTTACACAAAAATAAACATAAAAAAACTATGGTGTGAGACTACAAGCAAGCTATACTGACGAGCGGTCGCTGCTGTTAGTGATAATAGTGCCAACATTTGAAGATAGAGGGTGTCATGTGGTCAGCACAACGAGCCCTCCGACTTTTAATAGAAGCTTTTACTTTAAGTATTTCCTAATTGTTCTTGATAAACTTCCAAAAATATTTAAAACCAGAGTTTGTGACTGAGGGATCCAAACAGTGGTGTGTAATCAATCACCTTCTGAATCTTTGAGAGAATTCTATTATAATTCACAAAGTTTTCTTCTAACATTTTTTTAAACTTGATACATTAGTTTTATGGTGAATTGGTTGGGAAAGGGGTAGGCTGGAGGAAGGGTTCAATCTCAAAAACGGATTTTTTGATGTACACCCATGTTAGGAGTAAGTTAATGTAATTACTCTCAATAAGTGTAACACTTTCACTAAACAAGTATTAATTATTTATTGCACTACAAAAGGAAGTAGCGATACACGTCAACATTTGAGTTGTCCAGGTTGTGCGAATAAAGACTAAGCTCATGTTTATAATTGTGTTTTTGATAGATTTCAACATCACTCAACTCAACAACTAAAGTCTTGTTAAAAAAAGTTATAGTTTTTTAATTTTCTCAATTTTGTGTTGATTTTCACAAATTTAGCCTAAGCCCATTTGTTAATTTCAATTTTAGAAATAGAAAATAATGAATATGTATAATCTCTTTCTAACTTTTGATAAATTATATTTGCTTAAGTTTGTAAAATGTAAATTAAAATTGTTATTTAAATATGACTTTTTATTAATTCACCACTAAATTTAGTGATTACCTGTATATGTAATTAATTTAATTTAATAATGCTTTAACTATGAATGACTTATTTGGATTATTTAATTGGTTCGTCTTTAAACTTTTAATTATCCTCATATTTTAACAGGGACGGTCAAAGATAACATTTTCAAGGACTCATATATAGTTATTGTAAGAAGTTGAGGGTTTACTATTCAGGAAGTTTTCAAATACTTATTTATTCAGAATAACGATGTGAACTTACAGACTTGCTCTGACCAAATGGAATTACTTGTAACACTTTTATTTGGGACTGTACCATACCATACACAATTTCGTAATTAAAAACCATGTCAAAGCTAGTAAAACTAGTTTAACTTTTCTTTTTATGATTTTATAAATATAAGTTTAGAATATATCTGTACATTCTTCTAAGGTTAATTTAATGATTAACTGGAGCAATAAAATTACTATATTGTAAAAGTATTTGTTTGAAAGATAACGAAAGCTTTGAATTCATACTACTTGTTGGCTGGGTATTAAGGTGATCTGTTCACAGATTTCTCTGTTCCAAGAGAGCAACTTTAGAAATTAAGGGCTGGTTATAATACTCAATAAAAATATTTATCAAATTAATTTGATGCAGTTTTATACTTTGGTGCTTCCTTGTCTTTGTCACATTATTCACATAACAAAGGATCGTAACTAAATGTCAAAATATAAGGAAGTTTTGTTTTCAGAAGGGAGTAAAAAAAGTTAAGAAGACTTTTTTCTAACCTGCAAGTGACTTATAATATTGGTCAAATTAAAAGTCTTAATTTTCTTGCTTTTGAACCCCAACCAAAAGTTTTTGTCTATGTTGTCTATGATGCCTGACCAGGCAAGGTGCAAGTGGCGACCAGTCTACTTACTACCCCTTCCTTCATCAATGATCACGGTCACCCCAAAGTAAACAAAATAAGCTTTTGTAGTCAACTCAAGGGTGCTCCTAGCAGACAAAGCAGAAAAGTTTATGTATGTTGTTTAAGCAGATGAAGCAAGGCTCATTCTTTTATTGTTTGTCAATAGTGAATATTTCAGGGCTGCCAATATAGTGTTAAAATAAAAATATGAAATATAAAACTTTTGATAGTAATAATAATTTCATGAATACAAGGTCAGGTCAATTAATTTGCTAGCCAGGTTGGAAGGAAATTTCTATTAAAACTGATGTACATGAATAAGATGGTTTTAGATAAATTATTAGTTGGTTCCATTTACTTTCAACATTCATTCTCTTATTTAACCAAATTATTAAAGCGATCTCTATTAGTACTTTTCTAAATATACTTTTGAGCCATTTGATCACTTTGGGTAAAAACTCTTTTCAAACTTATAGGCCTAAACATGGACGTTGAAAATTTTACCTTTATGACTTATGAAAACTTCAATAAATAACTTTTCTTTATATCAACATTTAGATTTATTAATTATTTAATTTTTTTTTCTTTCTACTTTATTGTATGCCAGTACTTATTTGATTATTTTTCGAAAACTTAATGAATATCTGTTTAATTTCTTCCATAAATAATTAAATTCTGGCTTAAAAAGATATATCAAATGTGTTTTTGGTTAAAGTTTTCTCAACTCAATAACTCTTTCTATATATAGCTACACTATACATGATGTCAATTGCATTTCAACATTTTTCTTAATATAAAAACTGTCCCATTTAATTTGGTAATGTTTTTCTCTCAATACTATAAATGTAGCTAATTTTACATATTTGTGTTCTTAGTTTGTCTTTAAGAAATTATGTGAATTATAAACCTGACGAAAAAATTAAGCAGGCCTAATCATTTTTGTTCCAGAAAATACATTGGAAAACTTATTCGGATTAACCCAAAGAACTCAGTACTTTAGAAGTATTAAAGACAAGCATCATCTTATAGAATTAGTATCACAACATAATAAAAATAAAGATTCATCTGTGAAACAGCTTTTAACATCTCAGACCTACAAACAAATTAATTTTGATAACTTGATCTGCCAAGAAGAAAATGACAATCCACAGAAGCTACATCAACATTGGAGTGCAATAAGTTCTTCAAGATTCATAGATGATCATGTTACAAATAAATCACCTTCTGAAAATACATATCAATGTCCTCAGTGCGATAAAATTTATACATGGAAAAAGTCTTTTGTATTACACTTACGTTACGAGTGTGGCAAAGAACCTCAATTCCAGTGTCCACATTGTTCCTATAAAGCAAAACTAAAAGGAACATTGAAGAAACATATTATAGCAATGCATGGATATAAAAGATAATTCAGGCTTTTTGGAGGTTGAAATGTAAAATTGTAAATTATTGGGTCATTTATATCAGTTACAAAATGTTAATCAGAATATTTGCACCATGTAAAATAAATTAGTTGGTAGTTTTTAACCTTTTAATCGATACAGATTATAGAAATATTCATTAAATTGTCACATGCAAGGTAATCTTTAAAGTAATTCATATCTAATAAAACACAATTTTATGTTGAATTTTTCATCTTAGCATGTTGATGTTTACATTAATTTCAGTAAATCTTTTGCTTTGAATGCTTAAAAAAAACTTAGTTTGTTCATGTAAAATCTTTCTGAAATGTGAATTTGTTTTATAAAAATTTGTATTTCACAAGTTTTTACTCTTATTTAAACTAGCATCAATTTTTTTTCAAAAAAGAGGGGGTAGTAAGACAAACTCTCAATTTTGCATGTTATTAATTATTTTATAATAACTTAATTATATAGGTATACAAATTAAGGATACTTCTCAAAGTGTTAACAACTTAGGGTATTTATGTTTAATTGCATTCAAAACCTTCTTCGGTTGCATAGTAGAAGGTACTACTCCCGCAGTAGTTTAGACTGCTGATGACTGTAAGATCAAGGTTTGAATCTCAGTTGGGTGTACTGAGGTTTTTTTTTTTCCAAAATTGTTTTCCACTCTTCTTCCACTCAAACGTGGGTACACTTCCTCTAAATATAACCTTACTAATTCCTAAAACTATTGGTGTAAATAGTACTTAAGTGTATAACCCGAATGGGTAGTAAGACGTGATGGTAAAAAAAAATTGCATTCAAATATAATTTTCAATTACTCTCTAGTAATTTAGTGTAAACATTATTTATGAATGGTTAAAACAAAATCATAATATTGACTCATGCTAAAATTGACCCTGGATATAATGTACAAAAATGTTTTATGAGATTCCTTATATTAAATTGCTCAGTTTCACATTTCAGGCATTTATACACTGTAATACTCTGAAAACAGGTTTTTTGGTAACGAATGAAAGAAAGGCATGAAAAATATTTAGCTTATAAAGGTGAAACATTCAAAAGTATTAAACACACATTTAGGTAAATGGTCCACCAGACAATTTTTCATAGTTACCTCCAGTTAGGGAAAGAAAAAAGTATCGATACTTTACTAATATCAATATTTTCTTTTCGATACTAGTATTTTTTTTACTCGAAACTCCTATTGATATTAGTACCCACACCCAGGTTTTGGATCGGTATCGAAAGAAACAACTTTCTTGTTATCTTCATTCATGCTGGGATTAAATGTTTACTAGGGTGGACTGTGGAGGAAGAACAAATGATACTATTTCTCAATTCTCACTCATTTTCTGCATGACAAGCAAGAAGCGACTCTACCATTCACTCTCGGTCAAGTGGCAAGTGGCGACCAGTCTACTACCCCTTCCTTCATCAATGAGCATGGTCATCACAAAGTAAACAAAAGAAGTGTTTGTAGTCAACTCAAGGGTGCCCCTAGCAGACGAAGCAGAAAAATTTATGTGCGTTGTTTAAGCATCAACCATTCTCACTAAGCATTCAGCATACCACAACCCACTTGCAACATACGCTCAAGATACCAGCCACAGTGAAAAGGTTGTGACACAAAGAATAAAAGAATTTTTATCACCAGGGATCTTAATTTGTTCTACTCTCAAAAATACCAAGCCCAAGTGTCCTGACCAAGCTATCTTTACATTAGGAAAGTTGAGCATTCAACCTAAAACGTCAAGGAAGTTAGGGGAATGCTAAACGTTAATGCAAAACAAAGAACATAGAATCAACGTTGGTCTCATGGCTTATTTATTTTCAGTAGACAAAATAAACTTCAGAAAGGAAAACATTATAAACTTTAGAGTTAGCGATCAGAGCGCAAGATTAGACAGATTCAAATATACTAAACAAGAAGTTATATATTCTTTAATATTTATGTCTACTAAACAATATTCAAATTAGCAACCGAGTCGCATTTAACAGCATTTAAATAAACTTTTATAACTTAACTAGAGGTGATATGCTCGTATCTAGCGTTGCACCTTAATGTCAATCAAAATATCAAAGTATCCCTTAATAATATTAAATATAAAAACCATTATCTAAGGTATTCCCCAAAAACAATAAATATAAAAACAATGATCCAATGTATTCCCCAATAACATTTGATATAAAAATAAATAAAAAATATTATTATTAATGCATGGACTCATTTCAAAATAACATCTATAGAATGAGAATTAAATTGCACCATAGTGCTCAAAGATCAAATAGAACAACATTGACTAGAAAAACAATCATCCCAAATCAGATACAAAGGTTTAAGACCAAAAAAATTTCATAATCCCCCAGCAAATATCGATATACATTAAATTCAGTTAAACAAAATATATAAATATGTATTCGTATATCCAAAGATGACCCACTAGAATCCCTACATGATTATAACTAAATTTAACCCAAGCCTAGGTTAAAAAAAAAAAATATATATATAAAAAACTCCAAAATAACGATAACTTATATTTAGGTAAGTCCTGACTGCTATTGGCAGCAAAGAGTGATTGCTCAATACTGGGCACTTGCTTATATCCATTTTAGTACAGCGGGGAAGATATGGGAGGTAGGCATTTCTTGTCCAAATGATGTCATCTTCAGCTAGTTAGTGCGTGGTTCTCTCATCAACACCTGGACATAACATCGAGAGGGGCCTCTATACGGGTGTAGGGAAACACACGTGATAGCACAGAGCGCCTCTTTCTTTGAATTTTAGCACTTGCGCAGCATCCGCCACTCGGGGAAAGCGACCCGGATTACATAGCACACTGTGGCTTCATTCTTGATTTCTCGTCTAACGTGAACGGTGAACAGTGGTGTGTGTTGATGTGCGCGGAGGATCCATACATGGCGCTGGTCTCCCGGTAAAACAGGGTGTGTATGCACTTTTGTAGGTGGTGGAGGTTGGGTGGGGAAGATGTTTGTACCCACAGTAGTCCATTCCTTTATTGTTTGTCAATAGTCAATAAATTATCTTGATATAGTATATAAATGACAAATGTTGTTAAAAAATGGCACATCCCAGTAGGGAATTATGGAAGTTTTTTAAGAAGTTGGATAGCGAAAAAGCATCTTATTAAAAAATGAGATCTATACTTACTGTTATCAATACCTTCCTTTCGAAACTAGTACAGCATCAAATTTTTCTTTTGATAGCACATCCCTACCTCCAGTCACATATGCAGAAGAAACCTGGAGAGGAGCATGTTGGCTGTCACGAGGAGAAACAGGATTAAAAATGAATCTATCTGGGAAAGAGTGGAGGTACAGAGAATAATGAGGATGGAAAAGAAGAGTATACCAAGGAGAAAGATGGAGATAAAGTATGTAGGAAGAGACTGCAAGGGAGACCAAGAAAGAGATGGGAGAAGCAAATAACAGAAAATACTCAAGTGAGAGGAGAAGAATAGAAGAAATTAAAGGAGGAATAATGGTGGAAGTATAGAGGAAGATGGAAGCATTTCACTAAATTGACCTGGCCACAGGTTGGAACCCGTTGTTATTGTTGATGTTGATGATGATGATGATGATGATAATGATGATTCAACAAATTACTTCCCACAGATAAACTATTGGTCATGGTAATTTTATAATATATATTGGCAGAGTTAGTATACAATATAGACTATTAAGGTTTGTCTATTTTTATATTTTTCTCTGGAGAAAACTTTCCATCTAAATATCAAAATCATTTTGAGATACATTTGTAAACCATAATTTTTTTATAAGGAGCCCATTTTCTACTGCCAACATTTATTAAAAGTTGCTAAAATTTGGCTTTCTAGAAATATGTTTTATTTGATATATCAATTATAAAAATTATCAAAAGCTTCCAATAATACTTTCTTTTGGATTATTGTATATAATTTCTCTTTACATTATAAAATAACAGATTAAGATTATAAATACATTTTTTTTTTTTCACTATTGTGATGACATGAGTGTGCAGTAGAGTTTTGGATTTTGGTTCACACAAAACTAAAAACCGCCAATTTTCAATGAGAAACATATACAAAAAATCTGATTTTCTGAATAAAGATTTTTTTTAAATCTGCTGTGCTCAAGTAAATGTAAACAAGTAAACACCAGCTTATAATTGATACTGTGGATCACAGATGTCACTATTAGTATCTTCTATAAACAAATGGAACAGTTGATGCAGAGAAATCCCTGGAATCCTCTAATTGTTGCGAGTGTATTACATTTTAAGTGCACATTTTAGCTATTTGTGATATTTGTTATGAAATATGCATGGGAAATGTTGAAGTATTAGAATAAACAGTAGTAACCAGAGAAAATACAACTACACAGAGTTCACTACAAGATGAAATTTGTGTAGTCGTAAAATATCTAATGAAAGCTCCCGAAAAATAAAATAACTAAAATCAATCATTAAAGAACAAATTTACAATGTTCAAAAAAAGTTCCAACAAATGAATAGTCTTTATAATTTTACCAAGCACTTTTTACAATAAAATCTACATTATTTTTTTCATTGTGACCAAAAAAATGTTGTTGTAAAAATTATCTTGAATAATTTAAAATTAGTAGCCATATGTACTCATGATTCCTTAACTATGATTGTAAAAATTAGTAAAGCTGTGACACTTATTAGGCCTAAATAGTTTTGCAGAAAATAAATACGAAAAGAAGAATCACCGAAGTGATATTGACTCGAAAGGGCTTTATGCTGCCAATAGTACAATTACAACTGTATGAATGTGTATATCATGATGGATTAAATAGCCAGGCTATTATATTTGTCAATTAAGGTTATAGTCATATCTAAATATCATATTCTTTAAGCTCTCTTGAGTCAAAGGTGGCTTCGTTATCTGATAGCTCATGATCTAAATTGATCACTAATATGTAGCTGATGATTTCTTTATGTCATCACAGACTCTGCCCTAAAATATAAGTGAAGAATTACCCTGGGCACAGGATGACTCATGGATAGCTCAGTGGTCAGAGCATTGACACACTAAGCCAGAGGTCCCGGGTTTTATTCCAGTGTCTAGGTGTCATTTTTCAATCTAAAGAATATATTCAGGTGCTGCTATATATATAACCGTAACTAACGAATATAATAGCTTGGCTATTTCATCCATTTACTCATTTCATTGTTTGTATTTTTATTTTATTTTCCTTTCTAAAGGGTTTTTATGGTGGAGATGTTATATAAAACACAATTTCCTTGGGTAAAGAAAATAAATATGGCTAAACCTTTATTTTAACTAAGGAAAAATAGGTTTGTACCACATATTCAACCTTGTAGGCAATTTTATCATATGTGCTGAGTTTGACACACTGGTACATACATGTGTGAAGTGATTTAACTAATAAGTTGTGCTAGTAATGCATTTAAACTTTGACACTAATGGATATTAATCACAATAACAAACAAACTTTCACTAACACACTCATGAAATAGCTAGCTAATCCCTGGAATAATCTCATCTGGTGTATATGGTTCAGTTTCTAAGACCGAGCAACATGTGTACAAGTAGGACAAGATACTGTGGCCACTGGGCTAGGGGCAAGTTGTGTTCCAATGAGTGTCAAGGGGCTACACTCATAGAACGGCTCTACTTTAATTACGTGAACAATTCGGGGCTTTCAAAGTACGAGGTGTGTTTTTTAAGTTATGACCATTTTGAAATAAAATAGGAACCACTAAATATTTTTGGGCAATTTTTTAAAATCTTATTCTACATACCTTCAACTACTTTTTAACATAGTTTCGGTTGTTATTTAAACATGGGTCTTATAGTGGGATAAGTTTTTGTAGACCTTCATCATAGAAGTCTGCTGCCAGTACACCATCTGCTTGCTCAGGGCGGCCATCTGTAGTCAGTGATGATATTGTGCGTGCGGTAGACACCAAAATTCGTAAAAACAGATGGTTCGTAATAGGGGGACGAGACATGGGTGTCCGACGTGACTCCTAAATCCAAGCAGCAATCGATGGAGTGGTGACACACATCATTTCTGATGAAAAATGAAATTCAAACAGACATTCTCAACTCACAAGATTATGGCAACCGTGTTTTGGGACAGACGTGATGTTCTGCTGGTGAACTTCATGCAACAAGGGACAACAATAAACGCAACTGTGTATCGTCTGACCTTGACTAAACTTCACTAAGCAATCCATAATAAGTGCCACGACCTGCTGTCTGGCAGTAATTATATCCCCCCACCCCTACAGTCCTGACTTTGCACCGAGTGACTACCATCTTTTCCTACATCTGAAAAGGTCACTCCCCCCC